>PPKH03000039.1:0-98688 GCA_003709205.3 Ogataea zsoltii | reverse complement strand
AACTCGCACATCATTCGCAGGACCGCATAAACCGACTGTCTGATGTCATCATGAAATCTATCTTTGTGGGTGGACTTTACGGGGCCTGTGTTTCCGCGCAAACGCTATTTCATTCGAGCAAAAAACATCTGTCCAAAAAAGCACAAAACCACCAACTAAGCTGCTGATATCAGGCCTCGTTGACCTACAAATCCCGCGTATTTCTGCCAAACCCTTGCACACATTGACACAACATGGCCGGAGAGTGGACGGTGGACCCGGACAACAGACGCAAGCTGCTCACGCTGCAGAAACAAGGAGGAAACAAGAAGTGTTTTGACTGCAAAGCCCCAAACCCGCAATGGGCGTCTCCCAAGTTTGGAATCTTCATCTGTCTGGAGTGCGCGGGCATCCACAGAGGTCTGGGTGTGCACATTTCGTTTGTGAGGTCCATCACTATGGACCAATTCAAGCCGGAAGAGCTGGCCAGAATGGAACAGGGTGGCAATACCAAGTGTGCCGAGTACTTTGAGGCCAATGGTGTTGATCTGAGTCTTCCAGCGCAGCAGAAATACAACAATTATGTTGCCGAGGACTACAAGTTGAAGCTCACGGCGCTGATCGAGGGCACCGAGTTTGTTGCCCCAGACCACACGGGCGAGACTCTGCCTTCCAAGACGGCCAGTGTCTCCAACGGCGTGTCCAGGGGCAACACGCCGCTGAGCGGAGCAGGTTCCGGCTCTGGCTCCGGTTCCGGTTCCGGTCTCGCGGATTCTGGTGCTTCAAAGACACAAAATGAGAGCTATTTTGCCAAATTGGGTGCTGCCAACGAGTCTAGACCCACCGATCTGCCGCCATCGCAAGGAGGAAAGTACCAGGGCTTTGGTTCGACTCCAGCACCGGGCGCGGGCGGTCAACAATCGTCAAGAGGCGGAACACTGGCTGGATTTACGCTAGATGCTCTGCAAAAAGATCCCGTGGGAACTTTCGCGAAAGGCTGGGGACTTTTTTCGTCCACGGTGGCTAAATCTGTCAAGGAAGTGAACGACACGGTGATTCAGCCGGGAGTCAAGCAGCTTGCGGACCAGGACTACGCGATCCAGGCCAAGCGTGCTATGGAGCAGTTTGGCCAGAAGGTGCACGAGACGGGTGTTGCACTGCAAAGCGGAGGAAGTGGCTCGGAAGGTGGTCGCTATGGAAAGCTGTTTGACGGACTCGGAGACGAATCCGAGCAGGAGAGACTGGTTCCTGCGTTCGGGCTGGAGAGACCGAAAGAGAGAACCAAGCTGCCAAGTCTGCGCGGTGGAGCTGCAATCAGAAAGGAGAAGGAGGAGGAGGAAGAGTGGGACAACTTCTAGAGTAGTAACTGTGGCCGGGCGCAGCGAGGGTGTTGTTTGTGTGTGTTTTGCGTGGCTCAGTCTCTCTTGCTTGCGGCGTGTGTTTATTTGCAGATTGAAACCAGAACGATAATTTTCTAGACACTGAGGAAGGTGTAGTAAATGTTGTGGTGGTTGTGGTTCGAAAGTTCGCAATTAGGCAGAACCCAACCTCAATCATCGGTCACGTGACGTTGGTCACGCCACGGAGACTTCTGGGAGATTGGATAATCAACTGGGATCGGATCCGATATACGAGAGCTCTACAAACGGGTGGTAACGCCAGCAACTTCCACTGATACCCGGCTTGAAACTGGCCGTTTCAGAATGTTTGGAGGGGAAAAAAAAACACTCCTTGACTGGTGATAGATAATGGTTCAAAATTCCCGGTCAATATATAAAGTTTTCAGTGTCTCTGGACCAGGAGACCTTCAAACTAGATAATCAGAATCCACGGGGTTTGAGCCGAAAGACTGACTCGATTCAATCTATTCAAAAAAATGGGCAGACTCTAGTTCCGAAACATATCCTTTGAAACCATTTTTCTCTTTGCCCAAAAGACGACAAGAGTTGAACTTTAGGACAATATAACACCCCTCCTCTGACACAACCCCCGAACAATCAATAGTTCGGTATATGTTGATTCGGACTGGCCTGGACTAACGAGTCTGGCCAAACGTTCTGTTTCGACGTCCTGCAGTATATGCGACGTTCTTGGCGATTTTTTCGCACCCGCCTCACGGGTACTCCGTAATATTACTACGACATATGGAACCTCGAACCACCCGAACCACTCGAACCACTCGAACCGCTGGAACCGCTGGAAACTGTTGTCCTGGACCCCTCAACAAGCTCGTACAGCCCCCAGAAGTGCGGGAACCCGTCCCCTTCTGCTGCCGGTCAGCCCATGTCAACGGGGCTCGGGGAAAGTTCCATGCCCGATAACAGTTTCCTATCTCCTCGACTATCGTCGACTATTTCCTAATCGGGCGACTCAAAATTTTCGGCTTTTTAGAATTTTTCGCTATCGCGTTACATATAAAAGAGGTGTGATTTTACGCCAAAAAAAAGCTCTGTTTGGTCTTCTGGACGCAAGTTGAAAATGGCACCATCTCAGACAACAACAGAAACAGTGTCGCAAACGGTTCCTGACAAGGTTCAGCCGTCCACATCGAAGGGCTACGCTCTGACGGAGCGCGGAGTGCACAACATCTCGATGGGAGCAGAGGCTCCGTTCCCTATTCCGGAGTTCACCGACCCATACAAGAAGCGTGAGTGGATGCTGGAGCACATGGCGGGCGCTTTCCGTGTTTTTGCTAGAAAAGGATACACCGAGGGCTCTTCTGGTCACATTTCGATCAGGGATCCGGTGAACCCAGATACGTTCTGGATCAACCCGTTGGGAATCCATTTCGGCCTGTTGAAGGCTTCCGACATGGTTCAGGTTGACGAAGACGGTAACATCATTGGCGGTAACAGAAAGGCGATCAACGCTGCGGGTTTTGCGATCCATTCCGCCCTGCACAAGGCCAGACCGGAGGTTAATGCGGCATGTCACACCCACTCCAAGTACGGAAAGGCGTACTCTTCTTTTGGAAAGCCGCTCGAGATGCTCAACCAGGACGTTTGCATGTTCTACAACCATCACGCTGTGTACACCAACTTTGGCGGAGTGGCCATCGAGGCGTCTGAGGGAAGAGAGATCGCAGAGGCTATTGGCGACGGCCATGGAGCCATTTTGCAGAACCACGGACTCATCACTGTGGGTTACACCGTTGACGAGGCTGCTTATTTGTTCACTTTGATGGAGAGAAGCTGTGAGTGTCAACTGTTGGCAGATGCGGCCGAAAACGAGGGCAAGAAGAAGCGCATCATCGGCGACGAGGAGGCCGCCTACACCTACCACATGGATGCTGACAGAGAAACGCTATACATGGAGTTCCAGCCGGATCTACAATGGGAGATTGCTCAAAATGACGACTTTTTGTCGTTCTCGAAGACGAAGTGAGCTTGCTCAGAGTTTGAGTCTAGAAGAGTTGGGGAGGCTGGTTTGAAGCATTGATGGACGCCGATTCACTCCCGTCCGTTTATGTGAATCCTCTGTGTTTCTTTCTGTCCAACAGAAATGATTGTATTCAACATATTCTCAGATGTACAAAATTGAAAGTCTATGCAAACTAATTTATTTTTTTAAAGAGGAAAAAAAATCCCTGATTCAAATATTTTTTTTAACCGATTTTTTCGTATTTTTCTCAAACATCGCATCCAAAACGAATACAAAAACCGTTTCCGTTTCGCTTGCAATGAATCTCCCGTCAATTCACAACCCCAGCGGCTCGAATCAGCCGCCGGGAACGGCGGACTTTGAAATGTCCGACGTTACCAACACGGATGACGTCAACAACATCGCACATTACCTCGCACAACAACGGTTCTCCCAACACGCGGTCGCCACTGACGCCACCGAGGAGCTCGTGAGCCAGCAACGACACGACTTGTGGGCTCACAAAGAGATCTTTCTTGTGGTAGACACCAATTTCATCATTAGTCACCTAGCAATTCTCAACGATCTACGAAATTTGCATCATTACTACAACAGCGTATACAAGATCATTGTACCCAACCAGGTGGTGAAAGAGCTTGATGGACTCAAGAATTCAACGAAAAACGACGGCGACGACTCGATTTCGTCGCTCGCTCGTCGCTCGATCGATTGGTGCTATAAATTGCTGCACGAGAGAGACGAGATAGTGCGTGTGCAGAGGTTGCAGGAACGACTGGACAGAACAGCGACGCAGGACGACGCGATTCTGGACTGCTGTCTCTATTTCAAAAGCCAACATCCGGGTAACATGGTGGTTTTGATGTCCAACGACAAAAACTTTTGTGTCAAGGCGTTGGCAAACGGGGTGTTGACGGTCTCGTTCAGGCCGGGAATGACGGCCGAGCTGATTGCGCAACGCGTCGTGGGCGAAGGCGGCGTCAGAAGCGGACAGGGGAACCTGATCGGAGACCCTGAGTCTGTGTTCGCGGGGGACGAGGACGAAATGATGATTGAAGACGATTTCCAGGCCGTTGAAACAACCCAGCCCACGGTCCCACAGCCCAATGCACCAGCAGAAACAATTGTGCACCAGCTCAAGTTGCTGCTCCCCGAGGCGATAGAACATGTTCTGCGCAGCGAGTTTGGCGACGAATACTCGCTCATCAACTTCGACCCCAGCTCGCTACGGACCCTGCGCGACTGCTGCTACACACTCCGAAAGTACGCCATCTCTGCGTTCGGCGACTGTTTCCGCGGCGCCGTGGACCCGCTCAAGATGCTCAAAGACCGGGAAATCCTCGCTAAGTTTTCAACCACGCCGGCCGCACACGACGATCTCGGCGACTTTGTCGAGTTCTGGAGCAGTGTTCTCGTTGGTTTGTATCGGGAAAGAGATGCGCATCAGCGGGACGCGCTGGAACGCGTCATTCAACAGTGGAAGGGTCTGGAACAGGGCCAAAAGAACACCTCCGGCTGATAAAAAATAGATTCTTTCCTCATCATCTTGCACAGAACAAACCTAATCATTCCGAAAGGTCCCCCGCTAATGTACCGTAAAGTTTGGCGCTTCCGGTCAAACTCAACTGTATCTGCGCTGTTTGATTGGCGTTTCCGGGGCCGATTTTCTCGGTCTCTTCTTCAGATTGGCCTGTAAAGACCCGAACTCGCCCAGTTTCGGCACCTTTTTCAACATCGTTTTGGGCTCGTCGGCACCTTCGATCTTTCTTCTCTTGGCAGACGCTATTTTCGGCCGTCTGGTCTCCCGCGACATCGAATCCATCACCAACCGAAGCTGTTCGTCCCAATCTGGAGCCCTTGACGCCATCCTCGCCACTATGGGATTTTTCACGTCCTCGTACGTCGTGGACATTGCGAGCGGAAGAACGCTGGTCGAAAGGAAAAGTCTGCGAACTTCCTTGCTCGAGAGAATCTCGGCATCTGTAGCCAGAGTGTTCCCGGAATAATCCTGGGCAATAGACGCAGCGAGCTTGAGAATCACCTGGTTCTTTCTTTCCATCTCCAAGGCCATTCCGTCCAGAATTGCTTTCTGCTGGTACGAAAATCGCAACAGTCTTTTCGTCATTTGTTTCGAAAGCTCGGCCTTGTCCTTGTTCTCCAAACGGGTCATAGGAAACCGAAACTCCAGCTCATCCTGAATAACCGTGATCTGCAACAATTCCGCGTCTGCTTCCACACGAACGGACCTGTCCAAATCGCCGAGCTCGCCAAGCCTGTTGACAAGTCTTTCGCGCTGGCTGTCATCCTGGATCACCACGTCGTTCAGCTGGAACAGCCGATCAAAGTCCGCGTCGCTATTGCAATGACAAACATAGTATTGGCTGAAATTCGTCAGGAAAACAGTCAGTTTCAAGTCCGTTTCAATGCCAAAAACAAAGACCTCGCCATTGATTCTGACAGTAACAAGTGGATCAGGCACGTGCATCGAAAGTTCGATTTGTTTACGTCCCTACATTTGCTGACACATTTTTTTTCTGATCCGATCTAAAAAATTTAAAAAAATAACAAAAAAAAACCCTATTTTTTTTCTCCCTTGTTTGTCCCTCTCATCCGGTGCACGGATGTCCGGGACAAACATTACTCCGGGACGGGACGGTGGTTCGCGAAATGGGGAAAAAATTCTGCCCCGGAGTCCTACAGTGCGGAGAAACAGGACAAACAGCGACCGACAACAGACACCAAAGATCTCTTTCAACTCGACAGCGTGGTCATCGCTTTGCTTCGGAGGTGGCCCTTTGCGTCCGCAACGGGTCTCTTGTGCCAATTTCACGCTGTTCACCCGTCTCTCGACCGTCTTTAGTCCCCTTTCTCGCTCCATCGCTCGCAACTATGCTTACGTCATCGGCCCTACCGGACGCGCGTCCCGGAGCGATGTCTCTCGGTGCGGCCTGCGTTCTGCCGGAGAGCCTCGCGCACGGCGTCCGTGCGAGCGCGCGCGCCGCCGCGTTTCGCACGGGCGGCGCCCCGTGGAGTCCGCTGGCCCGGCCACGCCCGTTGCGGCCAGATCACAAAGCTTTTTTAATTTAAAATATTTATCACAACACTTCTTCTTCTTGTTGCCACCAGACCAGACCTAATTGTGTCAGCTAGTTAACATGTTTGCCAGAACGTTCGCCAGAAACTTGGTCAAGAGGGTGAGTAACCAGGCTGTGTACGGAGTCTCGTCCGGTTCACATTACTAACACCGTCTAGACCACCCAGGTCAGAAACCTCTCTATCCACGAGTACAGATCCGCAGCCCTGCTGCGCTCGTACGACATCCCTGTTCCTAAGGGAGACGCCGCCACCACTCCAGAGGGTGCTTACGAGATTGCTAAGAATCTCGGAACCAACGAGCTCGTGATCAAGGCTCAGGCCCTTACTGGTGGTAGAGGTAAGGGACACTTTGACAGCGGACTGCAGTCGGGTGTCAGACTCATTGAGAGCGCTGAGGAGGCCAAGGACCTCGCCTCCAAGATGTTGGGTCACAAATTGATCACCAAGCAGACCGGTGCCGCTGGTAAGGAGGTGACTGCCGTGTACGTTGTGGAGAGAAAGTACGCCAAGCAGGAGGCATACCTTTCTATCATTATGGACAGAAAGAACCAGTCCACTTTGGTGGTTGCCTCTTCCGAGGGTGGTATGGACATCGAGGGTGTTGCCAAGGAGAACCCAGACGCTATCAAGAAGTTCAGCGTGAACCTGCAGGAGGGTATCTCCGACGAGCTTGCTCTGGAGATTGCTTCGGGACTCAAGTTCACCGACGAGGCCGTTCCTAAGGCTGCCGACACCATCAAGAAGCTCTACAAGATCTTCCAGGAGAAGGACGCCACCCAGATTGAGATCAACCCGCTGTCCGAGACCGTGGACCACGAGGTTCTGTGTATGGACGCCAAGTTTGGTTTCGACGACAACGCCGAGTTCAGACAGAAGGAAGTGTTCTCGTGGAGAGATGTCACCCAGGAGGACCCAGACGAGGTTACTGCCAGCAAGTACGGCCTCAACTTCATCAAGCTGGATGGTAACATCGGTTGTCTTGTGAACGGTGCTGGTCTTGCTATGGCCACCATGGACGTTGTTCAGTTGTACGGTGGTAAGCCAGCCAACTTCTTGGACGTTGGTGGAGGAGCCACTCCAGAGACCATTGAACAGGCCTTCAGACTCATTATGTCTGAGAGCAACGTGAACGCCATCTTTGTCAACATCTTTGGTGGTATTGTCAGATGTGACTACGTTGCCGAGGGTTTGATTGCTGCCACCAAGGCTCTTTCCCTCACCATTCCTGTTGTCGTCAGACTCCAGGGTACGAACCTGGTTCCTGCCAAGGAGCTCATCGAGAACTCTGGTCTCAAGCTCTACTTGTTCGAGGACTTGGACGAGGCTGCCGAGAAGGTTGTGGAGCTGGGAAAATAAGCACAGGCGAGTGAATTGTCCCGTGACGAGACGTGGCGGGCTCGTATGGCAGTCCCTGCGTTTTGTTTGAGACTGCTGAGTTTGTAGTGTTATAAAATGTCCCGTATAGAGTCTTGATCGAAATGAGAGTTGTTCAATCCAAAGACTGAGAAGAAGAAGAAGAAAAAAAAAGAGTTAATTGAGGTAGCAGCTGATTCTTTTACTGCTGTAAAGGTGATTTTAATTTTAATTTTGATAATTATACATTCCGTGAAATTGTTTGTACGACTTTGCTTCGTTCAGCCGTATGGGTAGTTACGGTCGAGATGTTGCGGTGCAAGGATGACGCTGCTATCTGATTTTTGTGTCCTTCAAAAGAACGTCGAAATACTCGTCCTGGCTCATCTTCGAGACCAACTGCTCGCCGTTCTCGTCCAAAAGTCTGCGTTGGAACTCCTGTAACTGTTCGCCCGTCAGATTCAAATACTCGTACTCCACGGCCTCCTCGTCGTCCTCCAGCTTCTTGCTCACGAGGGCGCCTCCCAGTCGCGGGACGTTTTCGCCCGTGCCCTTGGCCGTCATCTGAACAACGTGTGCTTTTTTCTTCTCATCTGGGTTCAATCCAGCCTGCTCGTCCATCTGCTTGTTGATGCTGCTCATGATCTCTCTCTCCTTCTGCATCTTGCGCTGTTTCGTCTCGTCGATGTACTTGAACGACGGCCTCAACTGTGTAGTTTTGTCGATTTTATTGAGATGGAGTTCGCCGTTGTGCATCAAACCAACGTAGTACCCGTGGCCGTCGTTGAAACACCCCTTTAGCGTTTGGGTCTGTGTGTTTCCCCATTTGGCAGCCTTCGATTCGTCGAAGAACTTGGACACGTCTGTTGGGATCTCCACTTCGATCACGCCCGCCTGCGGCTTTATTCTCGTCTGTGCGATTCCCTGCGACTCCCTCTTAGCCAGCAGCGTGCTCGAGCTCTTGGTAGGGTATTGCAGCATGTACAGGGCACAGTCCTGCGGCTCGTTGATGTGGATCGGGATTTCTTCCAGCACGGGATCATCGTCGAGTGTGTTGTGTTGCGAGATGTCCATCTCCTCGTCCTGGGTGACAAACAAACTCATGGTGGGCGGTAAACGGCGGATGAGTGTGTCGATCTGGCAGGAAGAGATTCTGAAGAAAGTCAAAAAAAAAAAAAAAAAAAATATTTCAAAAAAATATTTCAAAAAAAAAAAATATCTGAAAAATTTCGCTAGGAATAAAAAAAAATTTTAGAAAATATTTCAGACCAAACAGCTCAGTATCTGTTAGTTTATCCGCCCATTCCCAGTACAGTCCTGCATTTTAACATGGACGACGATCTGTTAGTCAATTTTGCCAGCTCCGGTTCTGCTCCGGCCCCGAGGAAGGCGCCGAAGGTGACGGGTGGCAAGTGGAAGGAGAGAAGAAAGACCCAGTTGATCAAGGAGGGCAGAGGAAGAAATATCAAGAAGAAGAGCGATCCTAACGGGATCGAGCTGAAACAGAACCGCACAGAGATACCCACGGGACCAAAGGGTGTGAAGAGACCTCTGGAGACTCGCAGCGGTGTCGAGTCTGCTGGAGTCGCGGGATCCAGTACTACAGAGAACAACACTCTTGGCTCGGAGCCGATCAAACGGGCCCGGTTCAGCGAGTCTCGAGGCGAGTCCGGTGGAAAGAACAACACGTACGTTTCGTCGCTGTTTACGGCGTCTGCTGAGATTCAGGAGCGCACGTACGAGGACGACGCGGATATTGAGAATCTTTCTGCTCCATCGAACGCTCCCCTTGCCGATTCCACGACGTTCGACGGTCTGGGAATCAACGAGCTGTTAACCAAGCATCTTACAGAACATTTGCGGTTCCTGAAGCCCACCAAGATTCAGCGCTCGGTTCTGCCGCGGCTGTTGACGAGAGAAAGAGACCTTTTTGTCCAGGCCCAGACCGGTTCTGGTAAGACTCTGGCATTTGCGTTGCCGATTTTCCAGAAACTGACCGAGGTTCGGGACCTGAACCGGACTTCGGGCCTCTTTGCGTTGATTTTGACGCCTACCAGAGAACTTGCTACGCAGATTTACTCGGTTCTCGAGACTCTTACAAGATGTTGTCACCGGATTGTTCCCGGACTCGTTATTGGAGGCGAGAAGAAAAAGTCCGAGAAGGCTCGAATGCGCAAGGGAGTGAACATTCTGGTTGCCACTCCCGGAAGATTGGCCGATCACATCGACAACACCAAGACTTTGGATCTTTCCAACGTTCGGTACGTTGTTCTGGACGAGGGAGATCGTCTGATGGAACTTGGGTTTGAGGAGACTATCACCAAGATCTTGACAGAGATCACCACCAAGTCGCGAATTGAAGCCACCACCAAGTTGTATCCGACTCTGCCCAAAAGACGTATCAATGTTCTTTGTTCGGCAACGATCAAGCCCACTGTGAAGAAGCTCGGCGACATTTCGTTGGAAGATGCCGAGCTTGTTTCTGCACAGACCCAAAATGACACCGACGACAGTGTTCCAGACCAATTGGTTCAGCAGGTTCTGATTGTTCCGCCAAAACTGCGGCTCGTGACGTTGTCCGGTACTCTGAGAAACCTGAACAGCTCGGGCGACAGTTCCAAGACGATGGTTTTCTTCTCCTGTTCGGACTCTGTGGACTTCCATTTTGTAGCATTGACCCGTACGGGAAAACGGATCTCGATGAGCCGCAAGAAGAGCGACTCCGACGACTCTGGCGACGCAAAGAAAGACGACGATGACGACCACTTTGGCGACGCCAACGTCACAGCCCTCACGGCTCCGCTTCTCGGTTCCAACGTGACCGTTTACAAGTTGCACGGGTCGCTTTCGCAGCAGGTCCGGACGTCGACTCTGCGACACTTCTCCGAGAACCCGACGAATTCGATTCTTCTGTGTACGGATGTGGCGTCCCGTGGTCTGGATTTGCCGCAGATCAACAACGTGGTGGAGTTTGACCCACCATTTGCCGTGGAGGACCACGTCCATCGTGTCGGAAGAACCGCGCGTGCTGGTAGCAAGGGTTTCTCGGTGATGCTTCTGCTGCCTGGAGACGAGGAAAACTATATCAAGAAGGTCGAACCGCTGCATCCAAATGGACTGCATTTCAAGAAGTACGAGTCGGTTCTGAAGGAGGCGTTTGAGAAGCCGGGCGAGAAGGGAGGCAGCTGGGACACACAGGCCACGACGTTCCATCTGGACATTGAGAGATGGCTGTTGGACGAGCCGCGGGCCAAGGAAATTGCGTCGAATGGGTTTGTCAGTCATATCCGAGCATACGCGACGCATCTGTCTGCAGAACGCGACTGTTTCAACGTGAAAAAGATCCATCTGGGACATCTGGCCAAGTCGTTTGGGCTGAGAGAGACCCCGAAAAAGGTGGCTGGCGAAAGCACCAACGGCGTCAAGAAGAAGAAGGAGGACCCGCGCAACAAGATGCTGCGGATGGCAAAACGGGCTCTGGCTGCACAGAGCGACGAGTTCAATCTGAGTTAGATGCAAGACCGTGTAGATTGATGAGATGAGATATAGATAGATAATGCGAGACAATAGTGCGGCTGTATGAACTAAAAAAAATCCCCGGAGCCGCTCAGCCGTGATATTTAATTTTTTTTTTTCTCGTTTTTTTGGTAGCTGGCGTTCAATCCTGGACGAGATTCTGTTTCTGGGGCTCTTCTGCGGCAGCAAAAGCCGCGAGAATCCGTTCCTTCATCCCGGCGACCCCTGTCCCGTCGATCAGCTCCTCAAACTGCCGCAGCCCGCGCCGCAGTCGATCGACGTCCGCAACGGCTCCCGAACAGCTAGCCACCAGACAGAAGTAGCCCGTCGCATGCACGCGTTCTGTGGACTGTTCCGTGGCCGTCCCGAGCCGTTCAAACATCGCGTGCAGCCGTTTCTGTGGCCCCGGCAAACGCAGTCGCTCCAGACACTGCGGTGTGTCTGCCAGGTCCACAAGCAGCCCCAGACAGAACAGTCCCAGTCGGTGCGTTGCGGCCGGTTCTTCGGTCAAAACCCCCGACCGGTCGGCCAGATCTAGCAGCGGCTCCACAAGCTCCGGGTCGTGCACATCCAACGTCGTGCGGCTCGCCAGCACGATCGCCAACGTCACACACGGCTCGAGGGTCCCAGCGTCCGTGCTGGTTCGAATAAGCTTGCAAACGGCCGGGACAGCTGCAGCGATTCCGGCGAACCGTCCGCGTGGAGCCACCATCTCTAGCAGTCGCAGGGCAGCCACCAGGCGTTCTTTTTCTGTGCGCGCACGTTCTTTTTCCGCGAGACCGGCCACGATCCCCGCGATCTGACCTGCTATCTCGTCGTCAATGAGCTCCAGAAGCAGCTCCAGCCCGATCGAAGACCGTCCCAGAGCGTTCAGAAACAGAAGACCAAGATTGCACGTACAAATGTCGGTTTCCTCAACACTTTCGAGCCAGTCCTGTAGCGCAAGTCGGTCGATCTTGGACAACGAGCCTGTCTTCTCGGAGATCGGATCTGTTTGTCGTAAAACGTCCGCAAGAACACCACGTAGGGTATCGGCCTGAAGATTCTGTGCGAACTTTCCCGAAACCTGCAGAACCCGCACACAAACAAACAGAAAACTGGCTACAATTACCGTATCCGTTTCTGCCAAAACACGCTCGAAAAACGTGCTGCACAGACCGGAAAACGCAAGATGTTGGACAAACATGTCGTCTTTTGCAGCTTTGGTGGCCACTTCGAGCAGAACGTTGCGCTTGCTCGACAACGAGTATCCTTGCAGCGTGAAGGTGTCCACGAGAAAATCCACATCCTCGTTGTACTTGACGTTCATTCCAGAAACCTGAAGATCCAACATGCTTTTGAGGTTCGACTGACCACGAGTGTCCGGATTGTTCGTGTCTGCGACGCCCATTTCGTTCTGGTCGTCGTCTTCGTCCTCCTCGTGCGACAGCCGATCCTCTTCTCCCCCATATCGGTAGCTTCGCACCGTTCCGTAATGTCTCGAGGACGAGGTCGGCTCGGGCTGGCTGGTTTTTTGCGGCTCAACACGACGTTTTTTCGGCGACGCAGACAAGCTCTGCAGTTCGGCAAGAGAACGGTGGATTTCCTGTCCAATTGGGTCGTCTGTGGTCCGCGTCTTTTTCCTCTCCTTCTTGATTGTAAACGTTGTCTTCTTTCTTGTGACCGTCTCCAGGTTCTCGAACAAGTCGCCAAACGGCGAGTCAACTTTCTCTGGACTTGGCGACGGTTCTCGTTTCTGGTCCCATGCCGGCCGCTTTTCGCGGGGCGGCTCTACAAAGAACTCGTCTTGCAAACCACGTAGCTTGGGAATATACACCTTCTTAGGCGATTTTTTGTGAGGGGACGCGAGCGGCGACGACGGCAAAGCAGAAACGGCAGAGACAGATCTTTTGCGTGGCGACGAGCGCGCACGACGCAGCGCAGATAACCCTTCCTCAGAGTTCTGCGACGTTGGCTCGTCAACGAGATTGAAGATCGACGAGTCAATAGAAGTTTCCGCCGAGACCACGTCCGTCGACATCTCTTCTGAGTTCGTTACAGTGTCAATTGCACTCTCCTTGTTTCCGCGCGACCTCGTGCGTCGCGGTGGATGTCGCTCGGGCGAAACTGTCTGCGTCAGCTGGACCACGTCCAGCTCGGCCTCTGCCTCAGGTGTCGCTTCCACCGCGTTTTCGTGTCTTCGCGGCGACAAGGTCAACACCTGGTGCACAGGTGTCCTTCTCTTTCTCCCGTAAGTCGACATGGGTTGCTAATTGGTCTGCAGATCACACACCCCTCCAGCTAGCAGAACTGATTCAAACCTTATCGAATTTTTTTTGCTTTCTTGATCTCATTTTTTTTCTCGTGCAGAGAAAAAAAAAACGCGAAACGCGAAACTTTCTTAAGATCGCATCGCTATCACCAGCTATCACCAGCTCCCAGCAGCCAACCACCATGTACGGAGACCTGGCACACAAACTGATCCTCGACGCGAAAAGAGCGCAGTCGCTCGACAAGATCCCGCTGTATCAGGACACGCTCGTGCGGTCGATCGTGCGAGAGACACGGGACCTCCAGAAGGAGTCGGACCTGCTCACGCTGGAACAGTCGCAACGACAGTCGCAGTCGCAGAGCTCGGGCCAAGATGAGGACAAGGTGAAGCAGGGACAACTATTTGTGACACATCTCTGCATGCGCAGAAACAAACGGTGTCTTCTGGCATACCAACGACTGCGGGCTGAGAAGCTGGACGAACTGGTCTGGGGAAACAATGAGATCACCAAGGAACAGCTGGACAATCTTTCGTTTCACGAACAGGAATATCTGCGAAAATACAACGATCTGGTCAGCGAGTTCAAAGGTCCGCTCGAAAAGGTGGATTTGGGAGGAACCCTCGACCCTCCGTGCGACGTCTTCATAGACGTGCGTGTGCTGAAGGACGCCGGCGACATCCAGACCGAGTACGGCGTGTTCAATCTCACCAAAGATTCGCAGTTTTTTGTTCGTCAGGCCGATGTCGAGCGATTGATCCAACAGGGCTACGTCAAGAAACTGTGAAGTCCTCTATTCTTTCCCCTGTTATACCTGGTATTATGTATCGAAACACTCCTAATATACACGCATCTATGATATCTGTGCGATTTTTGCACCGTTTGTTATCTCAGCCCGATCTCCGTCTGTCGAACAACCTTTTTGGGCCTCAAATAACAGTTCTAATGAGTCTCTTCTCTTTCATGGCCCCGACTCACTGTCCGTCTCACCCAATTACAGAAACTCTCAAACGTCTTGTATCTCCACCCGCTCTTCCATTGTATTGTGACGTCATTTGCGCCAGCAGTGACCACCACCCACAGCTCGTCGTCCGCTTTCACCCGCTTGTTTCTTCGATATGACCGCGACCAGACGTCACCTGGAAAGCTTACGACAACGCTGTTTTCCTTGTTGTGGAAACTTCTCCACGCCAATTCCGTTCGTATCTTCTCGGAAAGTGTCTTGCAACGTAAGCCATCGCCAGTGGTCCGGTATAAAACCCTCGGATTCATCAAATTTCCCGGCCGAAATAGCTCCGGCGACGGTCTGCGCGGCTGGAAAGACCAGAACAGGATCCACCGAATGGTTGCAGATTTGTTGACGCCACTTTTGAACTCATACAGCCCAAAATTGTCCACCTGTTTTTCCTTCAAAAATCCAATCAAATCCCTGACGGTCTCGTGCTTTCCTACAAGACTGGAGAACCATCGAATGTGGCCAGTCTTGAGCTCCAGACTCTGCAAGATCATCTCTCGTATGAACTGCAATTCTCCACCATCCGTCACAAGCTCGTTCGAACTCGCAACCAACTCTGATTTCGGTCCCTTGGCTTTGGTTTTCCGCCGTTCTTCCATCTCGGAAACTGACTTGTAGAACGGAGGATTGCAAAGAACAAACCCGACCCGATCGTCCACAGTCGTCGTGTAGAAACGATCGACGACAGAAACATGTTTGACCGTGATTTTGTCCTGTAACTCGTTGACCTGCACATTTTTTCTAGCCAATTCCACCGAAACAGGGTCAATCTCTGTCGCTGTGAATCGAAGATCCATCTGGTCCTTGTATTTGGACACCATCAGCAACGGATAAATGGCAACATGACCTGTCCCGATATCGAGTCCGTCGTATTTCGGCTGCTCCTCGGGGAGTTCGGTCGATTTTAGCAATTTGTACATGAAATCAACATAGTCAAGACGATTGAACACCCGTGGACACAGTCTATCGGGAGAAATCACCACCTCCAGACCAAACTGCTTATTAAGTAATGTCTTTGTCAGCAGGACAAGAGACGCATTGGTGCTGAAGTCATATCTGTTGGTCTCTGAGTCGTAATATTGGCCCAAGTCGGGATTTCCCGCTACCAGGGCGGGGAAATCCAGTCGTCGCATGGTTTTTTGTACATGAAATATCCTCTGACAGAAAGATTCTCTCCGCAAAAAAAAAAACAACTTTTTTGGCCCTGGTGAAATAAAAATAAAAAAAAATCCCCCAAGATTGAAAAATTCGCCTTTCTTCCCTTCTTCACCGCTCAAACATGTCCAGAATTCTCGACCAGATCATCCTCGAGGACGTTGCCAAGACGTGTCCCGAACCGTTCATCAACTACCACCGGTGCATTCAGACCCCGAACAGTGACCCGGCCGAGTGCGCAAAGTTCCAGGCACAATTGCAGCAATGCGTGAAGAACGACGTTCCCTCGTTCCAGAAGATCCAGAAAAATTGTCTGGGGATCATCCGAGACTACGAACAGTGTCTCCAGCGTAACGTTACCGACGCAAGTTCGAAGTGCATGACCGAACTCGAAAGTTTGAGAAAGTGTGCGGGAGACGAGGTTGGTTTGAAGGAGTCTTAGCGTCGATCGACGCGTTCGGTCGCCCTACCTGTAAATACATACAATATATATATAATATATATATGCCTGCTTACTTGGTTACATTATTCGTCGATGTAAGAACGTCGCGACTGTCGCTGGAGTTCGGTCTCCGCGCTGGTAGTGTCTCCCACAGTGCCATGTCACCCAATTCAGTAATAGATAGCACCGAACCTCACCGAGTAGCCCAAAAGAGAAAAATTTCGCACATAAAAAATTTCGTACTCTCAAATTTTAACTGCCGCACGCAATCAATCATCATAAAACGGTGCCATCACTTGGCCGATGCAGCCCCGAATGGCATCAAAGTGGAAATTGCGCTTAACCCAATCTTATCTTGCTTGAACTCGGTCGAATTCGCAGAATCGGCTGCCTTTTTTCTGTGCTCAAATCTGCAATTTTCCACAGGAGATCCAATCAACAGCCGGTGAAAAATTCTATTGTTCGCTTATTGTTCCTGTAGCCGTCCGGTCCTCTCTGCGATTGCCGCTGCATCAAAAAATTGGCCAATATATAAAATTGGCCAATATATATAGTTGCAGTTGAACGATCTTGTAGATTACAACCCTTGACGATCTACCGGATCATCAGAATGAAATACTCAATTTTGACCTCAATTGCAGCCTTCATGGCTCCATTGGCAGCTGCTGTGGACGCCCAGAACCTCGACGGAAAATATTCCTGTGTCGGAACATTCATCTTTGGAAGACACAACGACAGAGTCGCCAAGCCGGCCAAGTACCTCACCACCTGGGGTGCCAGAAGACAGGTTGTCTCTGGAAACTTCTACAGAGAGAGATATTTTGGTCTCGACGCTGACGGAAATGACGTCGACTCCGACTACGTGATTAAGGGTCTCAACGAAGACGGATACTTTGTGTACGGCGAAACGTACGCGCAGGTTGCAGCCTCTCCCGTCGTTGAGTACTCGCAGCTGGCCTTTTTGCAGGGTCTGTACCCTCCTTCTACCGCGGTCGACAAGGATGAGGACCTGATCACTGCCCAGGACTCCGAGCTGTCGAACGGTACGAGCATTGTTGCTCCATTCGACGGCTACCAGTACGTTTTCATGGACGTCCAGGCTGATACTTCCGATTTGATTTTCTACATCGACGGCTCTGATAACTGTCCAAATTCCGACGCGTCGATCGACGCGTGGCTCGCCTCGGACGACTTCAAGACCCTGAACGAGTCTACCTACGACTTCTACCAGTCGCTCGCCGAGGTTCTTCCGAAAGGAGCTTTCAAGAAGTCCAAGTTGAGCTTTGCCAACGCCGTCCAGATCAACGACTATTTCTACGTCAACAATATCCACAACGAGACCCTTGCTGCCAACTGGAACTCGTCTCTTCTCTACAAACTCGCTGTTCTCGGCGACGTCTACCAATGGGGAATCTCGTACGATTCCAGCGACAAGTTGAATGACTTCACCATCGGCGGCCAATCGATGCTCGGTGCCGTCTACAACTATCTCAACACCACCAAGGTTGAGGGATCCCCATACATCAACTACTTTACTGGCTCCTTCAACACCATGTACCAGATGTTCGGTCTGCTTGAGCTGAACAAAGTGAGCGACAACTTCACCGGAATGCCAGACTACGGTGCCACCTTGGTCTGGGACCTGCTCAAGGACGATTCGTCCAACTATTTTGTTCAATTCTCGTTCAAGAACGGTACCGATGACACCGACGAGCTCAACGCATACCCTCTGTTTGGCGGCTCCGATACCGTTCTGTCGTGGTCCGACTTTGAGGATAACATCAAAAACGTCTCGATCAGAACCCTCGAGACCTGGTGCAACAAGTGTAACTCCACCGCAACCCAATGTGCCAAGTTCTCCGACGCTTACACCATCGGAACTGAGCTGGCCGAAAAGGGTGTTTCTCTGGACGAAGTTCTGGATGGTGATTACTCCTCGCTTGGAATCAAACACAGCAGCTTGTCCAAGGCCGGTGCCGGTGGTATCGGTGCAGGTGTCACTGTGTTTGTTTTCCTGGTTGGTATTGCAGGCTACGTCTTGTACAAACGCTCGAGAAAGCAAGTGCAAAAGCCTGTCCTGCCTATCTCCAAAACCGAGACCGACAGCGTCGAGGCAAACTCTGAACACTCCACATTGTAAGTGTCCCAGTATACGGACAATTTTGGAGAAACAAGTAATTTGATACGTTTTTCTTGCGCAAAGTCGAGTCCACAGGAGAGAAAATGAACTGCTCAATGCTACCGAGTCAGTTTACTGGCTCTCGTGTTTGGATTCCATGTTTTCTCGTTTTCCTATGTTGTCTTTGTTAATGTTCAATTCCTGTCTAGTTCTGGTCACCAACAGGCGTTAATGAAGACAAATCAAATACCTTTTTCTATCTACTCTAATACAATTATTCCGATCGGAATTTTTTTGAGCCGCATGATAATACTTTTAATTTTTTTTTTTTTCTCTCCAAAATTTTTCACCTCTATAAAAAGTTCTCGAAATCTCACCCATCCAATTCTACTCTGTTTCCTCCTTCATTAACAACTATCACCAGCTTACATTGACTAATCGGCAGCAATCCACTTCCGCTTGGTCTCATTTTGACTGGAAGATCATCCAGGAGTACTCAAAGTTCAGTCGAGCAACTGTCTCCCATAGTTCTTTCGACTCTACTAGTACTCCGACACGTTCACACTACAAGTGTTTCATTCAAATCGATTGATTAAATATTTTCATTAGCTGATTCATTCGGAAACATCGTTATATTCGTCATCCAAGAATACAGGAACCTGGTCAAAATTAAATGGACACTCCAAGTCGCTATCGAACTTGTTTAGCCATTCGCAATTTCCCGCAAGAATGCTGTCCTTGAGCTCAGAAATAACTGCCAGCGCGGCCTTGGAATCCTTGTACTTGACTCCCCCCGTCATCTCCTCAAACATCAGCTTGAAGTAGAATATCAGCGACCGAAGACCGCGCAAGTAGCCGTAATCGGGACTGTGACGGTGTCGTGGCGGGAAAGTTGTGTTTTCAGGGAGTGGTTCGCCAGGAATCACACACTGTGCAAAATCAATCATCCGCACTATCAGAGTAGAACTGTCGCTCTGGTGGTCGATGTCTGAATCGTACATTAGTAGAATCGAAGACCCATAGAGTCTGTAGTCGGGCAACTTTTGGAAAATTTGCTCCAGCTCTTTCAAGTTCTCCACAAGAATAGGGATGTGCTTAACGACAGAAAACTTGGAACAACCATCGTACAGGAAACGGGCCAATGACCTCACAAATTCAAACCCGATTTTCAGACTTCGGCCAAAGTATTTGTCTCGGTTGATGAAACTGTTGGTACTCACATCCCAGACTTGCATTCCGCATATTCTTGTACCCAGCTGTCTCGAAGTTGTTTGGTAGCACTTTTTCCGCTGAGAGATCATTTTTTTCTGACTAGCTTCAACTCCGTACTGTCTAGTCCCCATCTTCAGATCTAAAACACATGGGTGTTTCATTCCACTTGTCAAATCCTCCAACAAAATGAATCTTTCGAATCGTGTATGTTTGCGTAGTCTTGGAACCATCGAGTGAAACGAGCTGTCAAAAGACTGTCTCTCGGCACTCTTATGAGCCTCTATACCTGTCAGGGTGTCGTCGTCGTCGTCGTCAACAATTGCGTTCTCCTGTAACAAAAACATCGGTTTGTTGCTGTCTGACTCGTCTTGTTTGTCCGAAGACTTTGGAATTTGCTTGATATTGGCAATCAAGGTCTCTCTGTCCGGAAATTCGTCCGTCTGAGAGAGATTTTTCAAGTCCAGTAAGGAGTTAGAGTGGTGGCCATGGAGCTTCATTTGGCGGTCCTCAGAAGATGGATTGACATCCGAAGATGTTCTGGTTGCATATCTGCTGGTTTCCTGTTCACGGATTCCTGTTCTGCCACCGGCTCCACTTGTGGAGTGACGATGAAACCGGACGTGGTGAGGCTTGCCACAAGTTTCAGGCTTGTGCTGATGGTGATGGAATGCTTTGTTCTGTGCTTTTCTAGCATATTCCTTGATCGGAGCAAACACTTCAGTCAAAACCAGCTCTTGTAATCTGGTATTCACAGTAGTGGCACCCAACGACTCTGAGAACGAGTCCCTCAGCTGGGCCCGAACTCTTGGAGACGCAGTCGGGCTTCCGGCGCCGCCCTCGGTGGGCGAAGTGTCGGATTTGGATGCTTCCTCAGCACGTCCTGTTGTCATAGATTGTAACTGGGAGGAGGTAGAGCTGGAATAGTGATGCCATAACGATTGGGGAAAGATATGCTTATTATCGTCCAGAACAACTTCTGGGGGTAGCTCATCAGTCTCTGGTGTCCTCAGGCTGAAATCCTCGGTTTTAGACCCAGCAGTTAGAGGTGATTGCGAAAGAATCCGTTCGCTTGACTCTGGTACACCGTTGTTTTCGTCATTGTCCTCAACCAAACTGCTGTATCTGACGTTAAGAACACCAATGTACTTTGGCATGAATTTGAGAAGCTCCGGCAGCGCTAACTCGATGGTCTCGTACCACATGTTTTCACGATTAACCAGAGCTTTGCAAACAGCACGGTGACTGAACTTGAAAATTGCTGTATGACCACCAACCTTATTCTTGAAAGGCTGTAATTCCACTGCTAAAGCAAACTCTTCGCTTCCGTTTTCTTCTTTTATCTCGTCATCTCTTGAGTCATCGCTTGCTACTGCTTCGGCGAAAGACTCCACAGATTGCGATGCGGCCAGGTTGAGGCTAGAGTTGTTGAGTTGGACAAGTTTCTTGGTGGGACTTTTGCGATAGTCGTGCTCGAAAGCACCCTCCATTTCTTCAATTTCGCTCAGAACGTCCACGTTGTCGGAAGTATGGTCAAATTCTGCTGCGGCTGTCAAATGTTCAGGTGGGGCCTTGCTGGCCGAGTCGATGGGCGTATGTGGGAAATATGTGGCCGAGGAAACAGGCTCTAAAGGTGGCATTGTGCTGGAATAACTCCTCGAGGAAAATCCCGAAGGCTCTTCTTTGGAAGCTCTTGAGGAAACATGTCTTTCGAGATCCACAGATGTGATCGTCACCGACTGATGTCGAGGTTTGGACGCATGCGAGCTGGCGGCGGGGAGCGAGAGTGACTGAGAATTAGATGTGCTATGATCGTCAATGGCATCGGTGAGTACAGATGAGTTGTTGCTGTTGTCTGTGATGTCCAGCGACTGGTTGGGGGTTTCTAGTAACTTTGACAATTTGGACGACTTTTCAGCAGATTCAGAGCCTCTGAACAGTCTCAAAGACTTGGCCGCCTTTCGTCCTGCAAGGTTGGAAGACAGAGAAGGACGCGATTCCCTGGTCTGTTTGGGTGACCCTTCATCATCGGTGACTTGGACGGGTAATGGTTCTCGGACACTGGGCTCCTCCTGTATTCGCATAGTCTCACCCATGATGGAGATGATTATGTATGGCTAGTTAGTACAACAGGACAAAGGAACATGAAGCTCACGAGATGATGCAATTAACAGAAAAAAGATTCAGTGTTGTTCCTTGCAATGTCTTGAGCTATGTTCACCGGGCAAATTGCACAATCATCCAGTCCGTTGAAGGGGAATAGAGGTTAGCAGTCTTGATCTTCTGATAAACAGTGGGAGTAGACAATCAGAAAGTGCAAGCACAAAAAAATGTATCTAAAACAGTGGCGTTGTTTAGTTATGCGTGTTTTCCCGGAAGCCGAATCCAAAAGAAAAACTATGAAGGATATAATGACGACAAGCAATAACAAAGAACAAACAAAAGTGTCTAAACTTCTTTGAAATTGGCTTTCGCAGTATTGTTTAGCGGTCAGAAAAAATTTACTGCGCCCGTTCGGCTGGGCAAATTGTGGCTGGTGAGACGGAATTGACTAGCGTTTCCTTACGAGAAAAACCTTTGCATTTTGCACCTGCTAGCTGTGCGGCAAGCTACTGCAAGTTAGACACTAAAGCCAACGTACATCATTGCGTGCGTAGGTCAGGTGCAAAAAAAATAAAAACAAAAAAAGAGGTCGTACCCGGATTCGAACCGGGGTTGTTCGGATCAAAACCGAAAGTGATAACCACTACACTATACAACCACGTGATGCCGCAAAAAGCAATATTAGTGGTGTCATGGAGTTGATACTGCATATCGCACCAATGCTGGTTTGGTCTAAAGTGGTATCTGATTCTGGCCAAATGAATCTTCAAAAGCAATAAACTTTCAGGAAAGAGGCTAGTTAGGATGTTAACAGATGGGGAAGAGCTTTGTTTGTTGTTTTGTGGGTTCCCGCTGTCGAATATTAATTATTCAATTTTACCTCTCTTGTCGGTAAATTCTATTTACCTCAAGTAATTAAATCTCATTGGGTTCAAGGCTGACCTTTGATGAAAAAGCAATCCGAGGTCATTTCGAAGCGACAAAAACCAGTAGACTTGTTCAAGAAAGCTGTGTGGCCCCATAGGACTGGCTCCTCTTCATAAAGACCGTATCATTTCGCAGTCCAGTTACTTTTGCAAAAAAGTTAAAAAAAAATAAATGATACTCCGATACCGGGAGTCGAACCCGGGTCTGCCCGGTGAGAGCGGACTGTGATAGCCGTTACACTATATCGGATGTTTGTTGAATGTTATCAGTGCGACGTGAAGTAGTAGGATTGAAGCTGAGGCACGAGCAAAATAGAGAAGACGAAACTTGTTGTTGTTTTGCAAATAAACAATCCTTTGATCCCCACATTGCACATATCTTGGCGTAAAGATTGTGCCAAGATACAAGAATAGTTAGAGTCCGGCCAAGTAGCATGTCTGTGGCCTGTCGCCAGCAGCAGCCATAATCGACGCGTCGACCGACCTCCTTACCCCCGGGGGTTTGCGGCTCAGTCGCGCGAGGTGCCGGAATCGGGTTTACAAAAATCACCAATAGCAGCCCAAGCTAAGGTAATACTCTGTGGGCCCTGCAGCGCTCGCGGGGCAATTTGCCCCACAGACAACTCCCCGGGGAGGCCATGTAGCAGCTATCGACCGTCCCGGCGTATGCGGGTTTGGCACCCGCCGCTCGGGACGGACTTCCCCGCGACAACGCGTCCTTCTACAGGTCTCTCCCCGTTGCGCGGGCCCGGCTGCTTTTTATGTATCGCCCCTTGTTTTTTAATTTTCATCTGTCTGGTTGGCTGGCAATTTTTTTTATATCTCTATTCTTTTTCCCTTTTTTCTTGTTTGTTTGGTTTTATTCATCTTTTCATCCTGTTCATCAACAGTAATAGACCTCAACAACCTACACAAAGATGTTAAGAACTGCATTGAGAAACACAGCCACCAGACGTGTCCAGGCCGTGAGACCTGCCAGTTTGGTGAGCTCTACCAAGTTGGCCACCAAGTTGGCCACCAGATCGATCCAGACCTGCGTGAGACCTACGAATGCACACAGAACCGGCTTGCAATCCAGATCGAGCCAGTTTGTTTTTGGAAAGTTCATGGCCGCCAGAGGAAACGCCACTGTCGTGAAGGTGCCGGAGATGGCTGAGTCCATCACCGAGGGTACCTTGAGCTCGTTTGCCAAGCAGGTTGGTGACTATGTTGCCCAGGACGAACTCATTGCCACCATTGAAACCGATAAGATCGATGTGGAGGTGAATGCTCCTATCGGAGGTACCATCACCGAGCTTCTTGTGGCTCCAGAAGACACCGTCGAGGTTGGCCAAGAGTTGCTCAAGATCGAGCCTGGTGCAGCTCCAGAGGGAGGTGCTCCAAAGAAGGAGGCTGCTGCCCCAGAACCAACCCCAGCTGCTGAGGCTCCGAAGAAGGAGGCTTCGCCAGCTCCAGCTGCTGCTCCAGCACCAAAGAAGGAGGAGCCAAAGAAGGAGGCTCCAAAGAAGGAAACCCCAAAGAAGGAGGCTCCTAAGACCGACTCCACCGCCGCTTTCGGACAATTCTCCAGAAACGAGGAGAGAGTCAAGATGAACAGAATGAGACTCAGAATCGCCGAGAGATTGAAGGAGTCCCAGAACACCGCTGCTTCGCTGACCACCTTCAACGAGGTGGACATGTCCTCTCTGATGGAGATGAGAAAGCTCTACAAGGATGAGTTCCTCAAGAAAACCGGTATCAAGTTCGGTTTCATGGGTGCTTTCTCCAAGGCAAGTACCTTGGCCATGAAGTCCATCCCAGCCGTCAACGCTGCCATCGAGGACGGTAACACCATGGTTTTCAGAGATTACGTCGACATTTCGATCGCCGTTGCTACTCCAAAGGGATTGGTGACGCCAATTGTGAGAAACGCTGAGTCTCTGTCTGTGTTGGAGATCGAGCAAGAGATTGCCAACTTGGGTACCAAGGCCAGAGACGGTAAGTTGACGTTGGAAGACATGGCCGGAGGAACTTTCACTATTTCTAACGGAGGTGTGTTTGGTTCTCTGTACGGTACTCCGATCATCAACATGCCACAAACTGCCGTTTTGGGACTGCACGGTGTCAAGGAGAGACCTGTTGTTGTCAACGGTAAGATCGAGTCCAGACCAATGATGTACTTGGCTTTGACTTACGACCACAGAATGTTGGACGGAAGAGAAGCCGTCACTTTCTTGAAGACCGTCAAGGAGTTGATCGAGGACCCAAGAAAGATGATTTTGATGTGAAGGAACTGATTACATTCATGATAAAAGTACACACGGTAACATGTAGTCGCAAATCAATTTATAAATATGTTTTAATTCATTCAGATATAAAAGGAGGCTGATTGAGGAATCGCCTAAGCCAGAATCAGGTGGATCAGAAACGCAGGGGTTTTGAACTTGTCTATCGTGGAATTTTGTCAGGCCAACAAATTTTATTTTCTTGCAGATTGAGGTAAGCTCCTCTTAGAGTCAGTCGGATACCTTGCTGGCTCAGAATCCAAATGATTCAAAGCGAAGGAACACTGATCAAAACTACATTTAAAAGCCGGTCCAAAATGTATCGTCTGAATCTTGGCTCAAGAGTTCTCGGACAAAAATTTATGGCCTTAGTTCACAATCAGAGTGCCCAGATGTTCTTTTGGCTTGAAAGTACTTAGATTTCAAACCAGGAGTGTTGCAGAATCCGGAATAATCGATAGCCATAGAAACACTTGACTTTTATAGGGAATTGTTTCTTTATTTTACAACCGGGGAAGATTTCTTGGTTCGAAATCAAACCCAATTTTGTTTTGGCTCAAAATCAAAGTGTAAGCGACATTCCTCTATAAAGATCCAAGTACACCAATTCTTGACTCGGATCAGAGCCCTTTTAGACCACGAGTGGCAAACTTCCAGAAATTCAAGCCAGAAGAAAAACCATCTAGTTAACGACCTCAAGAAACCTGCTTCCCCTTTGATCAACTTTCCCCAGACTGATCAATGGTTATCCATAGTAATTATTCAAGCGTGCAGACTTTTTTTTTTTTTTCATCTGAGATTTTTTATCAGTCCTCAAAATCTGACAGGCATTTATAACACTCTTGTGTTTCTCCATTCAAGTGTGTAATGCTGTTTGGAAGACAATCAACGATAGTATCGCCATATTATGCGTCGGTGATGCTGCAGTTGCAGCCAAGTGCCGCCCAGCGCAAGCTCATGGGAAAGAAACTCGTATCTTTCAATGCTGCTATACGGACCAGAATCAAAGATCTTCGAAAAGGCTATTTCAACGGCGTTTTGATACCGTATCGTATGAAAAATGCGGTTCCAATGTTCCCGTATGAACTTCCATATGATGCACTGATACGAGGATACTCGGAAAAGGAGATCAATGGCCGTCTTATTGATCCACGAACTCTGAATGTGGGGCAACATTGGCCGATCACATACTATAATGAATCTCTCTACACGGAGCCTGCAACTTATCCACAGCACTGTTCATTGACCCCAATGATACTTTTTGACGAGATGGACGAGTTGAGATGCTACAAGGATTCATTCATGAGGTTCTGTCGCGATTACAAGAGCTCTCCGATGACAGTTGATTTTGCGGGCAATATCCAAGTGTTCACGAGAGTCGATTACAACCGATTTTTCATGGTTTTGCCACTGAGTGAACGGTCACAGACGCAGATGGGCCCTCTGTTCGATCAGCTGAACGACTTGCGGTTCCAACAGGACCGGATAGGCGTGGTGAACGGAGAAGAACCGGGGAATCCGATCAAGTCGCTGGGGGAGATGCACATGACACTGGGATTTGTTAGAGGCAGAAACACCGACAACCATTTTTTCGGGATGTACGAGCTTCAGTATATGAACGAGGTTCTGTTGATGCCCAAAAGCGAGCTTTTGGAGAAGTACGGCAACCAGTCGCGGACGCTGGAGTTTGTGAGCGACGTGGATCTCACGTTGTCCGAGGAGGAGAAAGAGCAGCTGCGGTTCGTAGAGACCGAGCTGACGTTGAACGCTGGAGGCAGCGAGATTCGTGTAAATATTTGTCAATAGATGCATGCGCCACAGCGACGTGCTGTGGCGGTGCGACTTTTCTGGGAAAAATATAAAATTTCAATTTTTTTGATTATTTTCTATTTACCTTTTTCCAAATCGGGAAATATAGTACATGAAATCACCCTTCAGTAAGCCCATTAGACTGCACCTGGTAACAACAATGGCACTCATCTGCGATTGTAGAGAATTAGATAGCCGAAGAACTGGGATCTTTTGGCAAAAGACAGGTCAATTGTGTATAGTTTTTATCCACAACACCACAGGGACCATTCTAGAGCAGCAGATACAACTCCAATCCTACACAGAGCCCGCTCGTCCCCGATCAAATACATCCAATTTTCACAAATCTACACCAATTTTGCTGCCCTCTGTTTCTGTCGTTTGTTCTGTTTCAACATGACCACCTGGCAGATGAACAACCCGTTTCTGGACTCTGACCAGGTATACATGTCTGAGTACAAGCCTCTGCCCTTGCCCCAAGACGACTTTGGGTTCGACCCGACCATCGACCCGTCCGCCACCATTGCGTCTGCCACAAACACATCCTCGAGCAGGCCGTACGAGCCGTCTTCTCACGACGACATCGACTCGATTCTGTTTGATCTCGGTATTTCTGAAGGGTTCAATCAGCAGGAGACCCCTGTTTTTGAGAAGAAACACTCTCGAAAGCTGAGTGGATCGGGTATTTTTGGGTTTGTGGGATCGGGACCAGACACCCAGTTGGCAATTCCTGGAATTCCCCTGGAGATCCAGAACAAAAAGCCCGTCTATCAGCCCATCGAGCGATATGAAAACCTCGATTACTCCAAGGCTCACCAGCCACCTCCGGTCCAGGACGACGAATATTTCATCACCAGCACCACCCCGAGCCAGTACAAGTTTCCGCGCGAGAAGCCTGCTGACGAGAAGCCTGTGACGGCCACGTATTCTGCGCAGGAACTGATGAATCTGCGCACACATTACAAGGAGAGAGATCCTGTCCCGAAACCAGAACAGAAACCGCAGTGCAATTATCCAAACCAGTCGTATGGAGACGGACCGAATTCCGGGCCCCAGAACATCTACCAGATGCTTCATTTCAAGGAAACACATTCTGCGAACCCGCCGCCGTCGTTGGACCCTCGCCAGACGTCCAAGACTCAACAAAGTCCTTTCAAAGACCAACCGAAACCGTCGGTTGCAAAGACCGCAAAGGCTGCACCGGCTGCACCGGCGACCCCGGTCACGCCGTTCAAGGTGAGAAATACGTTTATGGACATCAAGACTCCGACCCCTCAGAAGACGCCGTCGCAGCTGAGCTGGACGCCGACGTTGATGGCCAAGAAGAACTCTCTTTCGGAGAAAATCATCCAGGAACAGCGTCGGTCGCCAACCAAGAAGAAACGGCCAACAATCACCTCGACTCTGCAGACGGGAGCTCTGGAACAGCATTTTGTCGGGCCCGACGAAAACAACCTGTTCCGGTGCACGTACAACGACTGCGGCAAGCTTTTCACCAGGGTTTCCAACATCAGAGCACACATCCAGACCCATCTCTCGGACAGACCGTTCACGTGCGACGTTTGTCAGAAGTCGTTTGTGAGAAACCACGATCTGAGACGGCATTACAAGGGCCATCAGGAGTTCACACACGTGTGTCCGTGCGGGAAGAAGTTCCCGCGACAAGACGCTCTGAAACGACACCGGATACGCAACATCTGTGTGGGAGGAATACCCGACGAAAAGGGAATCATTAAAAAGAAGACGGGAAAGTCCAAGAAGGCGATCTCGACGGGCGCAAACAACGAAAAAAAACCAATCAAGGTGGCCAAGGAGGTCGAAACCAAGCTGATCGAACAGCTGGACGACAAGGTTGTGCCGTTTGTCGAGATGAAAGACGAATTTTTCTACGATAATCAGCTGGAGTTTGCAGGGATGGAAGGAGAGTTCTCGTTCAGCGTGGATGGCTACTGACCGACGCTGCGGCCACGGCCATGGCCATCGCCGCCCGACTAATGAGAACCACGCTGGTCTCTGTGCGCTAGAATGTATACGATTTTGTATTGGTAATAAGGGTCAAACAGGCCAAACAGACTGTTTGTGCTTTCGAAACAGCAGTAGCGGATCTATACACGTGCAACAGCAACAGACTCTGTCGGGGTCAGTACGGAATGCCGTTGGTCAATCTTTGGAACTCGTCGTAGCCCTTGGTGGCCAGACTTTCGAAACTCTTGGCAATGAGTCCGCGGATGTAGCGTGCGGCCTCCTTGTCGTTCTTCTTGGGAACAAACCGACTACGAAGATGCTTGATTGTCGCCGCCTTGAAGCACGGAAGACCGCTATCCAACATCGGAATCACCATCTTGATGATCGAGTCCATGTACGGTCTGCATGCCAGGAACGACTTGACACACAGCTCCTCAAACCATTTGTATGACTGGGTCTCTGTGGAACCGCCCATCACCCGCACCATTTCTCTCGTCAACTTGAACGGAGACTGCTCAAACTTCACTCCTCCAGGAACAATGTCGAAACAGAACCCAAAGTCAATGTGCAAAACATGGCCGTCCTTGTCGTACATGATGTTTCCGTTGTGTCTGTCCTTAATAGCCAGCAGATACGTAATGATCGAGTACGCAGCCAGTGACTTCACCAGATTGTTGCGGGCCTTTTGGAACTCCGTGCACGTTTCCGGACCGTACTGGCTGATAAAGTACTCGTACAGTCCGTTGACTGCCTCTCTACCCAACATGTCTCTCGAGATCGAGTTCGGCAGAACGTCAATGATACCGCACCCGGGAGCCGTTGCCGTCACCCGGTACGGGAAAACAAACACGTCTAATCCAGCGTCCGTCCAGATGGTTCTGAAAAACGAGATCAGTTGAAGAGCAAGAACGTCCTGTCTGCAGTCGTCTCCGACTTTGAAAATCGCACTCAGATTCTCAATCACCTGTCTTTTTTCTCCCTCGGCGTCCTCCTCCTCCTTGCGGATCTTGAACGTAGCCATGAACGGAGCCTTGGCGTGCGACTGTAGCGGTCTTCCCGACTTACGATCAATGTCCACCACCACTCCGTCTGGATTACTCGGCAAATAAACGCCCTCTTCCACCTTGATCGCTGCCATCTCCATGTCAATCTTGGCCTTTTTCTCCGGCTTGCTGGCCTTGATGAACGGCTTCAGCTTTCCCGAGATTCCCGTCACCTCCTCAAAGAACTTGAACTCCTTCTCGTAGTAATCACGGTCGCTGTCCGTAAATCCACTCACCATGGAGTCGCGGATCTCGTCCAAAACAGGCTTGATGTCGTCGGGAATCTTGGAGTCCTCGTCTTTGAAAGAGTTTGCAGACATGTTCCAGATGATCTGGTGGGCAAACAGTTGCGAAACGTTACCCGTTTCCAGGATAAACCGTCTCACATACCCAAGACTCGAGTCATACCGCAATGCCTGAACAATCTGCGGAACATAGAAGAAAGTCAGATGTGCGTCGAAACTCTCGATCGACCGCATCGTGTACTGCAGAACGAGCGGGTTCTGATTGTACGGAGGAAGGAACATGTTGATCGAGTCCGACGGAGAAGCAACGCTCCACAGAACAATAACACTCGACAACGCAGTGGACTCATCCGCAATCAGATACCCAACAGCACTTGGCTCGTCAATCACCTTGAATGGATGGTCTTTGATCAACCTTCTCAGCACTTTTTCGGCCGATGTCACCCGGTATCTCTCCACAATGTTCAGGGCCAGTCTACCATCAACGGCAAACGCATCGGCAACGATCTTGTCGTCAGCTTTCAACGGACAGTAAGATCCCGTGGTGTCTATCGGGTTCAAAGGATTCAGCCACGACGCCAACAGGGAGATCTCGTGGTCCAAGAGTAACAACAGCACCAGTCGTTTGGTCTCATAGCTCGAATTCTCCGGGTACTTGAGTCCTGTGAAGATTCTGGCCACATGATTCAACTGGTTGAAATCCTTCTTCATCTTCAATTTGTTGTTCCCGTACGGAGCACGGTGTCTCTCGGTGAACCAGGACAATGCCCCGTTCAGAATCGCTGACGTCAGCCCAGAAACGTCTCTGGTTTTGAGGCTCCGGTGAACTTTCAGAAGCTCCAATGCAAACCCAACAAGCTCGAATCTAGCCAGTCTCGAGAACGGATGAAGACTTGCGTGAGGAAGACTCAACAACGCAACCAAAACCGTTCTTGTAAACATTTTGAGAATGTGGTCGCTCTGGTACTTTGTGGCCTCGAAATGCGATGCAAACAGACGAACTAATAGCAGATGTGGCTTGATGCTGTTAGAGGCCACCGCTCCCTGGTGGTCAATCTTCTCCTTGCTGGTTGGAAGATACTCCATTTGGTTGTACTTGGAGTTCTTGATGTCGTACTTCTTGCTGTACAGACCCTTTTGAAGTTTGACCGAGAGCTCAAAATTCTTGAAAATCTCCGACAAAATCAGACTTGATATGTCAACTCTTTCCTTCATGATTGCCAACCAACACTCGATACCTGTTTCAATGCTCTCCGGAGTGAACTTCAGGAAAGGAACGAGAACAATGTCTCGAACCAGTTCTCCACAGCAACCAGACGACTTGATGATCAGCGAGGTGCAGCTCTGTAAAACAGACGTGAACAAGGACTGGGAAACCGGCTCGTTGTTCAAAAGACGGACCTTCACTCCTGCCAGACGGGATCTTGTTCCTGCATATAGAGCCTTAATACTGGCCACCTCGTAGTCCGCAAACTTGTATGCCACGTCGTCTCCCAAATTCATTCTCCATGGAATTTGCGACAGGAACAGAGATGTGTTGATCTTGCCTCCGCCCAATGATTCGTCCATCACGTACAGCTTCTGGTCCTTACTCGCCATCTCCATGGCAAATGTGACACCGTAATTGACGGATTTCTGGCCAGTGACATCCACTTTGCAGATATAAGACTGCAACAGACACTTGATGTCCTGAGAGCTCTTTGAAAGACACATACCAATCCATTTTTTGGCGTATTTGGACAACAAAGTGAGTGTTGAATGACGCCATTTGTAGGAGTCCGAGAGAAGAAGTCTCACGCCGGAAAGCGGTGCAACAAACTCGACGTTTGGCTCATACTCGTTGGTGTCAGCATCCAGAACACTCTGGTACAGAAGACCCAGAATGTCCAACAGCGAAAACAGACTGTTTTCGTAGCAAAGAAGGTTCGGAGATTTGACGATTAGCAAATCTGCACATTGCAGTGCGGTGTTCTGCAAACTGTAGTCTCTATGACAACACGAGATGAAAATCTGTTTCAACTGTTCGGTAATCTTCGAAGTGGTGAACGAGGACGACCCGCCTCTCTGGATCCGTCTGAAATACTGGGACGTGACGTAGTAGGCAATGGATCCCGAGTAGTCTTGTAGTCCGGCAATGGCAATGGATGGATCGGATAAGTAATCTAGAGACATCGAACAGTTTCCGCATTCAGTACGCAAACTTTCCAGAAGCAGGTTTGAGGCCAAGAACATCAATTTTGGACGTGAGATCTGGGTCTCGAAAACCTTGGCATCGATGGATTTAGACGTGATGATCGAGCTGAGAGTTTCCTTGTGCAATTTCTCAGTATGCTTGGACGTTCCGCGTCTCAGCACAGTATTCATCTCAATAGAAGTTTCCGTTCTGTTCCACGAAGACTCCGAAGCCAACGCCGGAGAGTTGTGTGCAATTCTCAACAAGCTCTCGCGATTGCTTGCGTTCAACAGATCAGCGTTGCTGGTTGCATAGCCGTGGATGCACAGATTAAACCAGAAGTCTTTGAACAGGTTGATCGTATCCTTGTTTGTCGGAATGTACGGCTGTTCGTTAACGTTTGGAAGCAAATGGGCCAGAGGCTTCAAATAAGTTGCAATCTGCGACGCAGACAAAGAAACCTCGTTGTTCGACCGATGGTGTTCCAGATCGTCAATGTCTCCTTTGGAAATGATGGCAGACAGCAGCTCATGGAGATAAACCACGTAGAGTTCACTTTCTCTCTTCTTAGCCATCAACTCGGAGAACTGGACCCAAACGGCAGTGATTCGGTTCAAAAGAGTCTCGTCTCTCATCGAGGCAGCAGAAATGTCAAAAAAGTGTCTCACAACAATCAAAAACTCCCGCTTTTCCATAATCTCCGAGAATTCAATAAGACCTTGCAAGATTAGACAGTTCAACTCTGTTGGCAGTCTTCTAACTTTCTGGGACAAGATGGTCACTGCCAGAATACTGATGGAGTCATCTTTGAACTCCTTGGCAACTTCGAGAATGGCAGAAATCACGTTTCTGTACACGATCGGCTGGCATTCCACGGCAATAGACCCGTCATCTGTCATAACCGTTGAATTGAAATCAACGTTCACTGAAGTGACCGAGAAGGATGGCCTGAGCTCCACGAAATGAGCTCCGTTGCCGTTTCCATTAACGTTTCCGTTACCGTTGACTTTGCCATTTCCAGCGCTGCCACCGTTCTGTTTGCGGGGACTGTATCCCGTTCCTGCATCCGACAGAATGTTACTCAGACCATAGACGGAGGACACGACGTCGTCTTCGGAAAGGTTTTTCAAGCTGTAAGCGAGAGATCTGGAGAGTTCACGGACCGAGTCGCTGTTCAAAACTGGCAACGACAGCACGGACGGGAAACACCGACTCAAACGCAGTCCAACAATACTGTTGGTGCTCGAGAGCAATGCAGCACAAGAGAAAACGCTTGGTAGAAGCTCAGAGTTGATCATTTCGATAACTTCGTTTGAGTTAGACTCGCCGATCTTGTAGATCTGCTCAAGGTAATCGCTTAACAGAGAGGTGATGAAATTAAGATCAACAACCAAAAGCTTGGAACCGAGCGACAGAATCTCCAAGGTGGACGCTTTTATGGAATAGCCAGCGTTTCTGCGGCCAAAACTCGATGTGACCAGCCGATCCGAGCCGTTATTGACGTACTTGTTGTTGGCGATGGCACACAAAGCCAGTTCCTTGACCAGAAGTTTGCGGTCGGAGTCTAGGTTCTCGAGTTTTTGGGCAGGACCGCTCACCAAAAGACCGGAGATCAACGAGGAGTCCGAGCTAGTTCCCACAGCGACTTTCAAGAACTCGATAATCAGCTTTTGCAGCAAGAACATGAAGAAAAGAGACGAGAACTCGTAGCCATAATCCTCGAAATTGTTCACCATTTCCACGTCAAGGTTTTCCTCGATGGTCGAGATGGTTGTCTCGACATTGGAGTGGAAATTGTTGTCGAAAACAGAAACTATCTTCCTTAACAAATCCGGGGTCACGATGGTGATGTTCTTGGTCAAACCTTGCAGAAAACCAACCAACGAGAAACAGCCCGAAAGCTGTGTTCTTTCCTCGCTCAAAAACAGTTCAACAAATTGATCCACAGCGGCGAGCGATTTCTCCTTGAGGGATGGAATAGCCAGTCCGATGTTGGTGATTCCAACCACCAGCTCGTACGTCAACTTCGTCCATGGAGTTGGATAAAGTAACCTAAAGCTCTTTTTCGACGAAAATTGCTGGTTTCTAACCTCCTTCAAGTAGGTTTCGAATCTAACAAGCAGAATCTCCGCCTGGTACTTGTTCTTTATGTGTTCTGTGCTCTTACAAAGGGCAACGAGAATCTCGAGCTCCGAGTGCGACACCGGGGCACCGCTCAGCTGCTGGTCTCTAGTGTCCTTTAGCAATCTGCGCAAAGAGTCGGGGACCGAGTCGGAGATCTGGGTGCTTTCATCGGTCTGTTTGACGGCGATTAGCGCTAATCGTTCAAGGGCCTTAGCACGAATGGACCCACGTGGGATTCTGAAACGTTAGTAAAGCGACTTGGATTCAGTTGAAAGGGAAAGCTTGACGGCCGGGATGGTTTAATCCAAGTCTGGCTGAAAATCAGCCAGACAGTCACGAACAAACACGAAAAAGCTAGACAAAAGTCCCTCTAGTGAGTGTCACGTGAAATAGGCAAGAGTTTTGCTTTGTGACGAGCACCCACCACTCTATACATACCCATAGCAGTCCATTTTGTATAACCGAGCGTCAATTGTGTCGACAGCGACGGAAACACCTGAAATTAAAGAACAAGTTCTCACTTTTAAACAGACAACAAGCTGGCCCGAACTTAATATTTTTCAGAAACCTTTTTTTTTTTTTTTTTTAAATCCGTGGTGCACGCAGATAGAGGCCATTTTCTGTTTTTTACAGTGTGGTTTCAGGAAAATCTGCCAAACTTCCAGTGAACTAATTTACACAGAGTAACAAAAAAGATCAGATGGACAACGTCCCGTTAGCGTAACCAATAACAAAACCCCTTATATATAATGCACAATAACAGCGTGTAATGGTGTGAGCCCGCTTAGGTGTACGTTTCAATAAGAGTGTCACGGAGATTGGCCGAGATCGACTCTGGGTTGGCGTCTTGCAATCTGAATATACTCTCGATGACAGAAAGTTCCGGAGCAGTAGTGTCTAAGCCAGAAACGGCAAGCCAGTCGTTGACAACCATACCGGCACCGACGACGGCAGAACCTCTGTTGACGGTACCGGCAACAAGAGGCACTTGGAGCAACGACGACAACTCCTCCTGATCTTGGATCGAGGTCTGTGGATGCACCAAGCCACCTTGGTTGGACAGCGAGCAGTAGGAGCCCACAAGGACGTTTCCGGCAATGGTTTGTCTGAAAACTTCAACACCCAGAACATCTGCAATGAGCTCCTCGGTCTCTCTCTCGATGTCGGGATGCACCAGTGCAACGTAGTCGTTACAGCAGATGACGTTTCCCAAAGCAGAAAGTCTCTCCTCGACTCTCTGGATCTTGACACTGTCAGGAAGAGAGTTTCTCAGATGCATCAGCTCCTGGTCGGTAGTCTGGGTAGGCACCAGAAGTCCACGTCTGTTACCGGCAGTCATTCTGCCCACTATTCTGGTTCCGGCGATGGTTGTGTGCACAATTGGGATCACGTCGCCAAGCTCGGCCTCGAAGGCGGAGTAGAAGTTTTCAGAGCCTCCCACTGCCACCAGACAGTACGAGTTGGTCAACTTGGAGAAGACACCAACCTCATTAGAATTTTCGAACTGCGTGTGTTAGTTGGTGTCATAAAATCAACAGGAGAAACAGATCCACTTACTTGCGTTCTGGAAGCCATGTTTGTGTAGCTTTAATGATACAATAGTTTGGTGCCCTTAGTAGAGTTAATATGACTAAAAATTTTTTTATCTGAAAAATTTAAGAAAATTTTAGAAAATTTTCAAAAAAAAAAATATAATTGCAGGATGTGCGGCGCAGAGCAAGCCTTTCGAAGCGAAGAAGGATCTGGGCAGTTTTGGACCAAGAAGTATGGGGTTAGAAGGGACCCACCAGGGCAAATGAAGGGTATTTGGAGGGTATCCGAAGGAAGTAATAGGAGAAGAAGTTGTTTTGGAAGTAAATTAGGTTTGGAAAGTGTACTTTTATTCATGATGGTGTTGTAGAACGTCTATTCTTAGTGTAGTTCTAAAACGTGACTTTATAGTGTTGAGTAATTGCCATAAATTACTGTTTTTTTTTTCACATCCCATTACCAAAATATCTACTTCATTGAGCCAACAATAATGCCATCTAATCATGCATATTCACACTCCTCCACACACTTAAATCTACTACTACATCTCTGTGCAATCATAACATAATTAACCAAGTATTAAATATCCCAAACCTACTTAATTTCTCGTATTAAAATCCTTTTTCACCCTCAATCCACGTCAGGGGTGTCGTCGTCCGCGTCATCTGTCCAGTCATCCACGTCCACGTCCATCATCTCGTCGCTAGCCGCGTGGTTTGGAACAACCACCAGACCCTTGGAGTTGGTTGTGATCTGGACCTCCTCCTTATCAAGAACCTGTCCGTTCAAAATCATCACTGCGAGATGGTTGAGGATCTCGCTCTGGATCAGTCTGTTCAGAGGTCTTGCACCGAGATCAGGAGAGTAACCCTTCTTGCACAAGTACTCGAGCGCCGGGTCGTCCACCTTCAGCTTGATCGACTTGCCGTTGGTCTCGAACCGGTCCTCGATCTCCTTGAGCCGCAACCGAACAATCTTGGCAATTGCCTGTCTGGAAAGACGGTTGAACACAACCGTTGCCGAGATTCTGTTGAGGAACTCCGGACGGAAATGGCCACGAACCGTAGTCATCACGAGGTTTCTCACCTCGTCCGTCACCTTGCTGCCCTTCGAAGCATTAATGTACTCTGCACCGAGATTCGAGGTCATAATGATGATTGCGTTGGCACAGTTGACGAGTGTTCCGTTGGCAGCAGTGATACGGCCGTCATCGAGCATCTGCAACAAGATGTTCAGAACCTCCGGAGCAGCTTTCTCCACCTCGTCAAATAAAACCACCGAATATGGCTTTCTCAACAGCTGGTTGGTCAACATTCCACCTTCCTCGTATCCAACGTATCCGGCAGTCGAACCCAACAGCTTCGAAACCGAGTATTTCTCCATCAGCTCCGAACAGTCGATTCTGATCATCGCCTTCTCGTCCGAGAACAGGAACCCGGCCAGCTTCTTGGCCAGCTCTGTCTTACCGGATCCAGAAAGTCCCAGGAACAGGAACGATGCCGGCTGGTTAGGATTGGCCAGACCCGACCGCGACAGCCGAATGGCATTCGAAACTGCCTTGACTGCCTCTCCTTGGCCAACAACAGCCGAAGAAAGCTCCTTTTCCATAGTGATCAGCTTGGCATTCTCCGCCTGTGTCAATTTGCTGACCGGAATTCCAGTCAGACGGGCCGCAGTCTCGGCAACCTGTTCCGAACCAACCACGTTCTTCACCATAAACTCCTCCGACTTGGTCTCCTCCTCCATAACCTTGGCTTCCAGCTCCTCGATCCGTCTCTTCACGTCCGGAATGGCAAACATCCGCAGATCGGCAATGGTCTGCGAGTCGTGTCTTCTTTCGGCGTCCTGAGCCTTCACTTCCAGCTCGTCCAGCTTCCGTTTGGCCGCCGTCAATTCTTCGTGGCCCGCCCGTTCCTGGTTGTACTTCTCGCGCAGAGGCTCCAACTCCTCCTCGAGATTCTGTTTGCGCTGTCTGGCCTGTTCCAAACGCTCTTTAGTCGACGAATCAGCGTCCTGATCACGCTCCAAGGCATTGATCTCCACCTCCAGCAGCTGAAGCTGTCTCTCCTTCGAGTCCAGCTCCTCGGGCTTCGAGTCCCGAGCAACAGCAACACCCGCCGCTGTCTCGTCAATCAGATCCACCGCCGAGTCCGGCAGCTTTCTGTACGTAAGATACCGCGACGCAAGCTGCGCAGCCGTCACCAGAGCACTGTCCAGGATCCGAACACCGTGGTGGATCTCGTATCTTGGCTGAAGACCACGCAAAATGGCCACCGTCTCTCTGATAGTTGGCTCTCTCACGTCGATCCGCTGGAACCGCCGCTCAAAAGCACCGTCTTTCTCGATGTATTTGCGGTATTCCGTCACCGTGGTGGCTCCAATGCAGTGGAATTGACCCCGTGCAAGAGCAGGCTTCAAGAGATTGGCAGCATCGCTCTTTCCATCACCCATCAGCATGTGGATCTCGTCGATGAACAAAATAATCATCGAATCTGAGCTCTCAATGTCGTTCAAAACACCCTTCAAACGCTCCTCAAACTCTCCCTGGTACTTGGCACCGGCCTTCAACGCACCGAGATCCAGAGAATACAACTTGCAACCCTGCAAAACCGTCGGAACATCGTTGTCAACAATCCGCTGAGCAACACCTTCAACAATACTTGTCTTACCAACTCCCGGATCTCCAATCAGACATGGGTTCGACTTGGCTCTGCGCGAAAGAACACGAATAGCACGTCTGATCTCCTCCTCACGACCAATCACAGGGTCAATCTTACCCTGCAAGGCCAATTCCGTCATGTCAATGGCGTATTTCGACAAAAATTCAAACTTCTGCGACGAATCAGCCTGTCGAGAGTCGATCCGTTGGTTTCCTCTCAACTCCACAATCTGCTGCTTCAGAGCATCAACCTTGATATTGGCCTCCTTCAAAACACTCTGGATGCTCGAATCGTCCAAAAGAGCCAGTAAAATGTGGTCCTGGCCAATATACGAGTCCTTTTGTTGTGTCTTGATCTTGGAGGCGTTGTTGATGACACTTGCTGCGGCAGAGGAGAACGATGGCTCTCCGGTGTTGGACCCAGAAACACTAGGCAAACGAACAATATGTTTGTTCACCGTGCGCTCGAAAACGGTCCAATCAAAACGACCTCTTTCCACCAACGTCTTGAGGTAAATGGCTTCACCATCGCTCGACGTCGGCGTCATGGCCGCAAGAAAATGTAGTGGCACAATCTGCGCGTTGGAATTTTGCTGACATAGCTTTTGTGCCGTGGTAACTATGTCCAATGCTCTATCTGTAAACTGTGTAGAATCCATGTTGTCTGGTGCTAAGAGAAAAAACACCAATTGATCACAGAGCTGAAATCTGCTCTTTTTATATCTTATCAGTTGCTGTCCGTTCACTTCCGCTTACCCCAGAAATCTCCTGTTCGGAGTTTCTCGTCATTTCGAGCAGGCCGTGGATCATGCGAGAAAATTCTAGAATCACATGGCCCGAGAAGCGAAAAAAAAAAAATAAAAAAATCGTCTGATCACATTACATAACCAATGTCATAAGCAGTAGCTTACGTCAGCACCGCGTCAGCAAAAAAAGGACACCCCCAACCTCCCACCCGGAATTCGCGCGCGCACGCAAACTCCCGCTCACTCGAATTCCCGATCTTCGGACTTTGCCTCGTGCGGCTGTCTTGGCCGAGGTCGGAACCCCCCCTTCTGCCAATGAAAAAAGTTATATTTGCGCTTACTTGACACAGTCAGCGATAGGGGTCCGACAGATTGGTACAGTTTGGCCACAGAAATCAGGCAACTGGGCGAGAAAAGAGCACGCTTTGCGGCCACTGCCCCCGTCTAGAGCACCGTATCCACAAGTAATTCTGGCCGTCTTTTTGGTTCCGAATCCTTCGTAGCTGTTTCTTCCGGTCTGTGTTCCTTCCCAGCTTTGCATCATGCATTCCCATTACAATTTATTTCTCTCCCATTGGGTCGTTTCCACTTTTTGATCGATTGTTTTGACAATCGGCCCTATTATCTTGGTGCGGCTCAGCGCGGGTCCGGGGCCGAATCTGGCTTGTGGCCGGCCAGGGTGCGATGATTTCCCGGTGATTTTTTCTTGCATGAGGATGTCGTGACCTGATTTTGGCTGGGCGCGCGAGCGCGCGCCCCTGGTGCGTCCAGCCGCGCCCGCCCGGTAGACCGCAATGGTGCGGCCTAGTTTTGTTTTTCTGATTTTGCTGGGTGGGTATTTATATATTGGGATTCCTCTGGCGGGCAACGTGACACAACTACAGCTTGTTCTTTTACTGTTAGTGTCTTGTTTTGGTTGACTAGTTACTAATAGACCAAAATAATGTTGTCGTTCTCCAGAAACGCAGCCAGAGTGTCGCGCTCCTCGCGTGGCCTGGCCACTGTGTCGGGTCTCACCAAAGACTCTAAGGTTAACATGAACTTGTTGGAATCCAACAACTTCATCAACTACAAGAAGCAACTTGAAAACGTTGAAATCGTCAAGGCTAGATTGAACAGACCTCTCACTTACGCTGAGAAGGTGCTGTACGGTCACTTGGACGACCCTCACGGACAAGACATTGAGAGAGGTGTTTCTTACCTCAAGCTCAGACCAGACAGAGTCGCTTGTCAGGATGCCACCGCCCAGATGGCCATCTTGCAGTTCATGTCTGCTGGTATGGACTCGGTTGCTACCCCAACCACCGTCCACTGTGACCACTTGATCCAGGCCCAAAAGAACGGTCCAGAGGATCTGGCTAGAGCCATCGACCTCAACAAGGAGGTTTACGACTTCTTGGCCTCCGCTTGTGCCAAGTACAACATTGGTTTCTGGAAGCCAGGTTCCGGTATTATCCACCAGATCGTCTTGGAGAACTACGCTTTCCCAGGTGAATTGCTCATTGGTACCGACTCCCACACTCCAAATGCTGGTGGTTTGGGTCAACTCGCTATCGGTGTTGGTGGTGCTGATGCCGTCGATGTCATGGTTGGTCTCCCATGGGAGCTGAAGGCTCCAAAGATCATTGGTGTTAAGTTGACCGGTAAGATGTCCGGCTGGACTTCTCCAAAGGATATCATCCTTAAGTTGGCTGGTATCACCACCGTCAAGGGTGGTACCGGTTCCATCGTCGAGTACTTCGGTGAGGGTGTTGACACCTTCTCCTGTACCGGTATGGCTACCATCTGTAACATGGGTGCTGAGATTGGTGCTACCACCTCTGTTTTCCCATTCAACAAGTCCATGGTTGACTACTTGAATGCTACCGGAAGATCCCAAATCGCCGACTTTGCTTCTGTTTACCAAAAGGAGTACTTGTCTGCTGATGCTGGTGCTGAGTACGACCAAGTCATTGAGATTGACTTGAACACCTTGGAGCCACACGTTAACGGTCCATTCACCCCAGATCTTGCTACCCCAGTTTCCAAGATGAAGGAGGTTGCCGTTGCTAACGACTGGCCAACTGAGGTCAAGGTTGGTTTGATTGGTTCTTGTACCAACTCTTCTTACGAAGATATGTCCAGAGCCGCTTCCATCATCAAGGATGCTGAGGCTCACGGTCTGAAGTCCAAGGCTATCTTCACCGTTACCCCAGGTTCCGAGCAAGTCAGAGCTACTATCGCCAGAGACGGTCAATTGAAGACTTTCCAAGAGTTCGGTGGTAAGGTCTTGGCTAACGCCTGTGGTCCATGTATCGGTCAATGGGACAGACAAGACATCCAAAAGGGTGACAAGAACACCATTGTCTCTTCTTTCAACAGAAACTTCACTGCTAGAAACGACGGTAACCCAGCTACCCACGCTTTCGTTGCTTCTCCAGAGATGGTTGTTGCTTACGCCATTGCCGGTGACTTGAGATTCAACCCATTGACTGACAAGTTGAAGGATGCTGACGGAAACGAGTTCATGCTTAAGGCTCCAGAGGGAGAAGGTCTGCCAGCCAGAGGTTACGACGCTGGTGAGAACACCTACCAGGCTCCACCAGAAGTCAGATCTAAGGTTGAGGTTAACATCTCTCCATCTTCCGACAGATTGCAAAAGCTTACTCCATTCGCCCCATGGGACGGTAAGGATGCTAAGAACCTTCCAATCTTGATCAAGTCTCTCGGTAAGACCACCACTGACCACATTTCTATGGCCGGTCCTTGGTTGAAGTACCGTGGACACTTGCAAAACATCTCTAACAACTACATGATTGGTGCTATCAACGCTGAGAACGGTAAGGCTAACTGTGTCAAGAACCACTACACCGGTGAGTACGCTGGTGTTCCAGAAACCGCTGCTGCCTACAGAGACCAAGGTATCAAGTGGGTTGTTATTGGTGGTGAGAACTTCGGTGAAGGTTCCTCCAGAGAACACGCTGCTTTGGAGCCAAGATACTTGGGTGGTTTCGCCATCATTACCAAGTCCTTTGCCAGAATCCACGAGACCAACTTGAAGAAGCAAGGTCTTTTGCCATTGAACTTTGTCGAGCCAGAGGCTTACGACAAGATCAACCCAGATGACGAAGTTGACCTCGTTGGTTTGACCGAGTTGGCTCCAGGTAAGAACGTTACTTTGGTTGTTCATCCAAAGGAGGGTGAATCTTGGTCCACTCCACTGTCCCACACCTACAACTCTGAGCAAATCGAATGGTTCAAGTACGGTTCTGCTTTGAACAAGATGGGTGCTTCCAAGAAGGCTTAAGTCAGTTGAGTTCGGCGAGAATTAACTGAGACATGCCATTCGGGGAGAAATGAGTCGCGTGTTAATAGAATTATGGTCATTATTTTCAGCCGATTGGAACCACATGTCTTTGTTTTCTCTACCATGAGGGTTGTGTGACTTTTTTTGATGATTTTATCGTGCAGACGGTCAATCATTATTTATTCTATCTTTCACATTCCTATCTTCAATCAAACTTATTCTACTATTTAATTCTCGTAAATGCATGAGTCCACGCTCAGAAAATACCACAGGTTTTCTCCGTTCTCAGGTACATCTTTGGCAATCTCTTGTCCAATGGGGTATCCTGCAAACCCTATAGGACCTTTATCGCAATCCGCACAGGTCAAAAACCGGGTCAATTGAACTTTGATTTTGCTGTCTCCTTCCAACTCCACGATGATGGTGGACGAAGGTCGACTCACTCCAATGTTGTCAAAGTCCCACATCGATCCGACACGGTAGAACTGAGACAAGCTGTTTCTGGTTGTTATCTGGTTGTCGTTGGCGAGGTTGACGAAGGCGAACTCGTCACAAGGAGTTTCTGGAGCTGCAGACCATTTCTGTTTCTCTGCAGGATCGAGACATATTACTCTGCAATTGCACTGATTCTGCGTTTTGAAAAGGCATCGGAGAACGCGTGTCGAGCTGTCCTGGCAGATCTGGCTGTATGTTGACATGGCGCTCGTGGTGACGTTAGGGAGAGTTGGCGAAAAGGAAGTGGGTAGTTTGAAGACGAAAGGACAAAAAAAAAAAAAGTTTGGATCAAGATACGGGAGTTTATTTGATTACGTAAGCGCTGGTTGGCATTGGCAAAACTAGTTTTGTACTATGACTGTATTGTATCAGATACTGGCTCCTGGAGGTTCTCGTCACCACAGCCTGTCCAGCTTACTCGTATTTCCTGTCTTTTAGACCGTCTTCGACGTCTCTCACCATGTAGCTGTACCAGTAGAAAGCAGGCCAGATGGTGACGAAATGCCACAAGGCATGGGCATCGATGAGGTCGTACCAGGGCGCGAAGTCAAACAGCTCGAACGACATTCCTGCAGAAACCGTCGCAACCAGGACGATTGGAGTCAAAGTCCAGTTGACTTCCCTGTTTGTGAGGTCTCTGAGCAGTCTGGAGGACCTGCGAGACCCTTGAAAGCAGGAAATCGAGTGGTAGATCCAGAGCACGTTTTGGATCAAACCAAACACCACGTTGGCTTGCATGTTGTATGTGTAAGACCAGCTGATTTTCAGTCTGATCACGTGGGCGCAGTAAAGCAGAAAAGTGACGAGTCCCAGAAGTTTTCTTTTGGAGTCATTTTTGGCGAGATAAAGCTTGAAAACTCGCGTCGAGATTCCGTAGAACCCAGAAATCACTGTGGCACCAGCGAAAAAATAGTCCAATTGTTCTCTGTTCCATGTGTCTCGAAGGTGGAAGATTGTGGAGAAAAACCACGCACACATTGCCACAAGCGATATCACGAGATAACCCCAGTAAAGGTTGGCGAACTCGTAGTTGCCTGATTTCCGCTCTTTGAGATAATGATCCCAAATGAGTTGGGCACCTTTGTAATGTGGCAGCCAGTTACCAATACTGAAAACTGTGCTGAACAGCTCTTGAACCCCAAAAGCCCGGACGAATGGCCATTTCCCGTGGAATTGGTATACCTCGAGGCCCCTCTTCACTCTGCTGGCCGTGACCAGTCGTTGGCATTGGTAGTCGCAATTGGCTAGACAGTCCCAGCCAAGAAGCTGTAATTCGATACTCAACGGCATCTCTTCGAAGGTTCCGGTTTTGAGTTGTTGTTCTTCCCATTCAGCGACCTGGTTGTCCTTGATATCAGGATACTTGGAGCGGCCGTTGCACGTGACAATGTCGCACTGTTTCACGCACCTTTGGAACTCGGGCAGCTCATCGCCAAGGGACGCCAACACAGGCGCGGTAATGGAGAGGAGACAAAGAAATTGCCCGGGAATCATTGTGGTTTTCTGCTGGAAGAAGAGTTGGGACGTGGTTATTTCATGCGAAATCTCACTAGAAAAATAATGACAGAAAAAAAAAATAAAGCACCAAAAAGAGCGGATTTATTTTTTGATCCCAGTTTCCCCTTTTTTTTTGCCCTTCTTTTTTGTTTTGGTCTAAAGAGCAGGTAAAATCGAAAAGAGTGTACAAAAAAGCTCACATTTGACGAAATAGAACCCGTACGAACACGAGTTTGCAAATACAAAAGCTTTTCGCTTGGTGAATTATTATTTGAAGAGACACAAATTTACAATCACGTTGGCTCCGGTGACGGGGCAACTAAATGGCGACAAAATGTTCGCAGACCGCTAACGATGCAAACAAATCTTTCGTTTTCATTGGTCTGCTTCTTTTCATCCCCACCTTGTCACTCGTTTTTCTCGCCAAACCGCAAACTCCTGAGAATCAGTTCGTCTGCTGCTTCTGAGTCCAGCAACTTCAACTGCGACGCAGGAAATATCCGTGGAAAAAATAGAGCAAACACCATGAAAAACATCAGAACTCCAGGAAACCCGATGGCTCCCTTGGTACAAGTGATGCCAAACTCACAACCAAAGGCAATCAATTGGAAAGCGAGGAACAGGAGAAACCACTTTCTCTCTGTCTGATGGAAATAGTCCGGAAACTCGACGCTGGAGTATGAGTCAGGGTCCGTGCACAGAAACCGCAGCTTCTGAACAACCTCGTTGCCGTTCAAGGCACTGATTGCCATGATGAAGAACAATCCCGCGAGAACAGCCTGGGGAATGGTACCCAAGACTACCAATAGGGGTCTTGTCATCATCCCGAGAGTCAACAGACCCTGGACAGTGTTACTCACACGCTGTTCTACGACCTTCACAACGCGATCTTTACCCGTCTCGTAGTCGTGTTCGTGCACACAGAGCGACTCGGTGTGGAGTGGAGCCTGGGGAATAAGTCCGTTTGGAGCTGGGATTCCCAGCAGTCCACTCACGCCCGTGGTGATTCCCAACAACAAAAAGTCGTAGTGGAAAGAGCTGGGTTTAGTGAGCGGGAATTCGGAAGACTGACAGATCAGCGACGACACGTTGTGGTCGAAATAGAACAGAGCGGTCAGCAGAATCCCGAAGGGAAGAGCGAGGAACACGTCTCCAACAGAAACACCCTGCCAAAAACGTATGAACCAGTCATCGGGTCTGTCTGCGGAGGTTGGATGGAACGAGCGGGTGATGGGCAGCTTGGCAAAGTCGACATCGTTCAAACGGCCACCGAAATGGATGAATCCAGTGAAGAAAACCACGCACAGCGGTGTTCCATAGTCCTTGACAAATTTGCGCACGACGGGCTTGAGATAATGGGTGTTTGTTCCGAAGAAGTGTGCCGAAAGACCAAAAATGGCCATCACCAGAGCCACGACGATCGACGCAAAGCCGCTAGCGTCGTCCTTGAGTCTGAACTGATTGGCAAGAATCTGAATTCCTTTTTGGATGTAGACAATGTTGATAAAGAGGCCAAACACCGTGCAGGAGTATTTGGTCACATATCTCATGAAGTTGAGCAGATTTCCCAGCGCAATAATGAAATGAAGAGCCATGCTCCACAGACATATCCAGCACATGAAGGGGAAATATGGGATTCCTTTTGGAACAATTAGCTCATAAACTGTGTAGTTGAAGATGGAAATTGGGCCTGTGACGCCCACAATGCAGAGGGGAGACCCGGAAAACAGACCAAAAACTATTCCACCCATGGCAGAAGACAGGAGAATTTCGTTGGTTCCGTAGGAGTTGTGCGTGTGGTCAAACATGTCCTGGGCAAAGGTGATTGCGGGTAAAAGATTGGTGAAAAAAATATAGATTGCAGACGGCACGACTCTGTAGTTGATACCGTCAGTCAGGTCTGTCCAGTAGTAAGGAATGAGTCGTCGTCTGATGTCTGTGTAGACTCCTCTTCCGATATATCGGAAGTGAAAAATCTGGTTCGACGCATATGACTCGCGAAGCTTCATTTTGGAAGCAGTTCGTGCAACTCAGTGGTGTTTTGGGGTTGTGACTTCGTCTAGGGTATGTTTATCTTGGAGTGGCTATTTTTTTTCGATAAGTTTTTCAAAAAAATAGTATGAAAGCCGCACAGTGTTTTTTTTTGATTTTTTTTTTAAATTTTTTGCATAGAAATTTTTCAGAGAATCAAATCTGAAAAATTCCAATACTCCTATCACAGATACTTAACCAGCAGCATCCCCACTTCCATCATGCGCTTCACTACTGCAGTCTGGAACTCTGGACCACGGGCACCGTTCAAGACGGTTGCTCCGACAAGAGGTCCTGTTTCTTTTGAGAAAAGCATGCCCACGTTCAAAAGAGTCAAGGCCTGGGAAAGGGACGGCGAGGACAAGGAGACCTGGTTCAAGCGCAAGCACGCACATCATCATGCCCAAGAGAAGAGAAGACAGGCAGAGTTGGAAGCTCGTCGTTCCAGCAAGCGGAAAGTGAGTTTAGACGACGAAAAGAACAAGACCAACGTGAAGTCTACGCTGGAGAGACTGAGGTTAGAGCCGTTGGTCGAGTATTTGTACGGAACAAACCCGATTTTGGCTGCGCTTCGGGCGAATAGAAGAGCGTCGTTTGGCCGTCTTTATGTGCACAATCCGAAGGAGAATGAGAAAGTGAGCGAAATCTTGAGTCTGGCCCGCGAGTTGAACATCAACGTGCAGGACAGAACCAACAAACAAGACTTGAATCTGATGACGAAAAACGGTGTGCACAACGGTCTTGTTCTGGAAACTAAGCCAATAATGGTTGAGGAGATCAAAAGTTTGGCCGATTCGAGTCCGGAGGAGTACAAGTTGGTCAAAGAGGAGTTTGGCACCGTTTTTGAGGAGGCGCATAGTGCTGTGGCCAAACAGGACGGAAAGTATCCTTTGGGGCTCTATCTGGACGAGATATCGGATCCACACAATATTGGAGCCATTATGCGTTCTGCCTACTTTTTGGGTGTTGATTTCGTGGTTATTTCGGAGAGAAATTGTGCTCCGTTATCGCCTGTTGTCTCGAAGACATCGTCTGGAGCTATGGAATTTCTGCCGATTTATTCGTGTTCTAAGCCGCTCAATTTCTTCGAGACAAGTCGGGAAAGTAACTGGACGATAGTCTCGACGGTGGCTCCCGGAGGAAAGGGCCGAATGGGCAAAAGAGCCGTGGAGGAGACCGAGTTGGGCAAGATTCTGGAACAAGGTCCGTGTTTGTTGGTGATTGGATCGGAAGGAGAGGGAATCCGCACGAGTCTGGTGAACAGGAGTGATTTTGTGGTGAGTTTGGACAGTGTGCGTGGTGACGATTTGGACGACTCTGTGGACTCGTTGAACGCAAGTGTCGCCACGGCGCTGTTGTTGGCCAGATTCTACAGATGAAACCAGCAACACGGTCTTTAAATAGTCAATCGCTACTCTTGTAAATATGAATATCTCTTCGCATTATGTACAGTTGGTAGTATATCCAGAAACGTCGGTGTCGACAAGTCGATTCTTTTCGAGCTATTTCTTCTTGTCAACGTCCTCCAGCAGCCCCAACAGACTGTTCAAAACCGAGTTGCCCTTGTCGCTGCCTCCGAGAGGAGTTCTTGGGGAATGCTTTCTGATCGAGGTGAACGACGATTGGCTCTCGGATGGAGCGCTTCTAGCTGGCTCAAATTCAAAGTCGAGTCTCTTGTTGTTCAGGTTGATGTAGGCACTCTTTGGAATGATTGGAATGGTGTATTCTCTCGAGAACTTACCTTCACTGTCGACAGGCTTTCTAGAATCGGTGAGCTTGTTCAGATACTTGACATGCGAGCCAGAGTTGATCGAGCTGCCAATGAACCCACCCAATGCAAACTTGCTTCCGCTGGATTTGGCGTTCAAAAATCTACCTGGAAGAACCTTGGACGTTTCGATTCCGTTCGGTGACTGGAAAAGTCTGCCCTTCAAGTTGTACGACAGACCAGCCGTTCCCGAAAGACTTTCTCTGTAGGATTTTGGGACGGACGTGGCGGTCTTCTGAACCCCGACATCCGGACGCTCCTTCTCCAGAAATTCGATCATCTCGTTGGAGAGATCCAGCGACGACAGTCTCTCCGGATATGTCTTTGTGAGCCATTCCATGAACGGTCTTCTGAGTGTTCTCAACTTTCCCTTGATGTCGTTGAAAGATTTGCTGTGCATGGACTGTCTCTCGAGTCCCAAAGAACCTGAAATCGAGCTCTTGGTCGACTTTGTGGTCAGGTTTGGAAACAAAGGGTTGGTGTTGGTCTGTGCAGACAGCGACGACACACTCGATCTGGCTTGGACAGGAATACCAAACTCCTGGAACCGCATCTTCTTCCAGTAGAACCCGTTCACAGGCTCGAAATCAGGCAGCTGGTACTTGTTGTCGATGTCGTTCACCACAACGAACCGCGTCTTGAGCTTCTTTGGCAGTCTGATCTTGAGTCCAAAGTCCTTCCTCGAGAACGAAGAGGGTAACGACTCGATGATTTGGTGTGTTGGGAACAACTCAGACTTGTTCAAACCGAGCGGTCCGAGCTTATCCGGCAGCTGCGCCAGCTTTGTAGACTTGAAAAGTCTGGCGAAATCGCCCTTGGTTCCAAAATTCTTCATGTTGCGGACGCACCAAGATAGCGAAAGAGAGGGTTCGGCCAGTCTTGGAGGTTTTTTTTCTTCTTGTAAACTCCATCGTGATTTTTTGCACTTTTTTCTCGAGACCGGTTTTGAGCCCGCGACAGTTGCGTCGTTCGACGCTTACTCAGTCTACCCCTTCTCCCTCCCCTGTTGAAAAAGATCAGGAAATTGATTTTAAGAAATCAACAAAGACAGAAACAAGTGTGCTATTGTTTTTCATTTGTTTCGAAACCCATCTCTTGAACCCACACAGGTGCTTTATTTCCTGAGTGTTTACTACCATCTAAGCAACTGAAGAATCGCCGGAAATCAGACATTCTCCCCATTCTCCCGCGTTTCTGCACCCATTGCCCCCCTTCCCCTGACATGAAACTACCCGACCTCGAAATCACAGAACAAAGGCAATGATGACGACTACACCAGCGACAAACGGGGTACAAAAGCCCGTCACCCAGATGTACAAGAAACTGGAGGTGATTGGCAGAGGTAAATTCGGAACTGTGCACAAGGGCATTCGTCTTGATACAAACGAGATCATCGCCATCAAGATACTGAATTTGGACATCGACGAGGAGGAAGTCAAGGATGTTCAACAAGAAATTCAATTTCTCTCTCAGCTCAAAACAGGACCAAACGTGACGCATTATTATGGGTCGTACTTGAACGGTCATAAGCTTTGGATCATCATGGACTACTGTGGCGGAGGCTCCGTCAGAACGCTCCTGAGACCCGGTCCGCTTGAGGAAAGATATATCAGTGTCATCGTGCGGGAGCTGTTGATTGCACTGCAATTTATCCACCAAAATGGCGTGATCCACAGAGACATAAAGGCTGCCAACATTCTCATTCGCAAGGACGGCCGAGTGGAGCTGTGTGATTTTGGTGTCGCTGCGCAGCTCACTTCTACAGCTCTCAAGAGAACCACCATGGTTGGAACGCCCTACTGGATGGCTCCCGAGGTGATTATGGAAGGAGCTCAGTACAACGCAAAGGCGGACATGTGGTCGTTGGGTATCACGATCTACGAAATGGCCACTGGTAACCCTCCCTACAGCGACAGAGACGCCATGAGAGCAATGCAGCTCATCACGCAGCATGAGCCTCCACGTTTGGAGGGACGACAATACTCTGCGCTTTTGAAAGAAGAGGTCGCGACCTGTCTCGAGGAAAAACCCAGCTTGAGACCTTCTGCAGAAGAGCTTTCGAAATCGAAACTGATCAAGACTTACAAAACGGTTCCTACCTCGGTGTTGAAAGAGGTTATTAGCAGATATCTGTTGTGGCGAGACAAGCGTTCTTCCAGGGAATCAGTGTATTACGACGATGAAAACGAGAGCATATACAACTTGGACGACAGCAACAACGACGTTAGATGGGACTTCGACTCGTTGAAGTCTGCAGAGTACATGGTGGAAAACGAAATCAGCGTGGAGAATGTCCCAATCGAGGACTCTTATCTGCCGTCGCCGCTACACCATGAGACGTATGACAACGAGTACACCATCAATCCGACGTACCAAACGGCTCATGGATCCACTATGCGCACAGGAACAGCAACGACTACCACATTGAGGAATGTGGTGAATACCGCAACAACTGTGGGGGCTTCTGCGACGGCCTCGGTGGCAGCAACGACCAAAAAAGAGACTCCAAAATCATTATTGAAGTTGTTTGAAGAGGAAGAAAGCGAGGCTGAGGACGAAACAGGCCAACAGCATTCGAAGAGCAGCTCACTTGGTATCAATGGAAGTCGAAGCAACTCCAATATGAGTTCTGTATTGACGAGTGCACACTCGTCAACCACGTTAGCAGAACAGGTCGCAAGACCGTCGACCATCGAAATCCCCAGTATCAACGATCTACAAAAGTCTGCGACACCCGTTAGTGCGCCTGTTGCTGCTCCAACATCAGAGAAGATGAAGCTAAGATCTCAGACTGTTACCCAACAGGATGCACCTGATCCTGAACCTCTTGTTCGCAGATCGACTGTTTCAAATGGGGTTCTCCCTCCGCTCGGGTGCAGAACCCCATCTCCTCAAAGGTACAGAGATGCTTCTGCCTTTGTTTCTCCGACAAGACAAGGAACAGCTTCTTTGCCTCATATGAAACCCATTCCCGTGTCTTCGTCTCAACAGCCGCTACTACAACCGATCAACAGCAAAATGTCTGCGGCTACAATGGCCTCGATTCCGCCTGGTCCTCAAACAGCGCCTCCGCTAGGTTCGCACGAGGCTCAAGAGCAACAGCCTCTATCCCGTGTTCGTTCGCAGCTGCGGCTCCAGATGCCTGTCCCCCTGCTGTACTCTCAACAGATATCTGAAGAGGGCCAGCCACCAGTGCCAATGCCTCCAGCAGGCTCCAAAAACAACAATACTTCGCCTGATCATTTGAATCAATTCGGAGTCAACACCAATCTGGCATCCACTTTGCCTCTTGCGATGACTCCAGTAACGGAAAAGAACATGACGAACAACGGAGGAATCCTTGGAGTGAGTACTCCTGAGCGTCAGGGAAACCAATCGACAGACTTCCAGTCGGAGAACAGTACAATCATCGCATCACCGCAGCCGAGACTTGTCCAGCAACACTCAGTCGTTCAAAGTGGAGACTCGGAGTCGGATCTGTCAGCAAAAAGAAAGCCGGGCGCTCTCTTCACATCCCGCAGCCAAGCGGCAGACGATTCGACAACAGAAAAATTGAGCCTCTCTAACCGTCTGGAGCACATCCAGCTACCAATTGATATTTCCTCCTCCATTCTGGGATTCGAAGAAGCTAGTGAAAAGGAAGGCATGATATATGACGTGATGAGTCTCATTGGGAAGTTCGGAAGTGTTTTGGATGCGGTTATTGACGAGCTTGAAGTGATGAACTGAAAAGAACACAATTTTGGAAGAATGGTTACAAAAAGCTGGTTTCAACTTTTTTTTTTGGTTTTTCTTATTTTCTAATTTGTACAAACAGTTATAGATAGATGATGATGTCTGTGTTTTTTTTTGTTCACTGACGAGGAAACAAAACAGCGAAGCAATAAAGAGTACACTCGAACGATGTGGTGATGATGCTATTCAAGTAGACCAGCTTAGAAAAATAGTTCATGCAAATGAGTTTAGACCTGGAACACTTCTTCGACGAAGTGTTTCACAACCACTTTTCCTTCCTCAAAAGCAGGGTCGTCGTGTCTCACGATTGCTGCGGCGTGTGTAGCGTTTGTTTTAGTTATGTACAACGGGAATTTGCGCCATGGTAACTTGTTCAGGTTTCTGATGATCTCCTTTTGGCATTCGGCCAGTTCCAGCTTGAATGGAGTCAATATTTGACGATACTCCTGTTTCTCGCGAGCAGAAAGTTCTTCTGCAGAGTACGTCTGTTCAAACAGTGATGACGATGTCGAAGTAACAGAAGGTGAGGGAGATGTTTCTCTTGGAGTGAGCGATTGTGCCGAGCTAGAGTCTGAGTCAATTTCGTACTGTCCTAACTTGTTGATTGTAGTGGTTAAAGTCAAAGGTCCAGATTTGTCAGTTGTGTCAAAGATGGACTCATGGATGTTCTTTGTGGAGGTGATGGCATCGAACACCGACTCAATGAACTCGTCTCCCTGATCGTGCAGCTCGTTCTCAAATTTGTTCAACTCTATGCCGCAAGACTCGCTCAACCTTTTAGCCAAAAGTGGTCTTGAAACGGAAGATGCAATCTGGTCACAGGCAGATTCGGAAGATTCAACGACTGGAAGATGATTAAGTTCAAAGACGTCCTTGAACTTAGCTGACTCCTTCAAGACCCTAATGGTGGAACTGAAAATTTGAATCCAGTTGTGCAAAATAAACCAGGTCATCCACATTGGCAAGTACACGCCAAACTTGAACAGCATTATAGCCCACTTGAACTTTCTCTGGAAGAAGTTTCCACAACTGGTAGACACTGGAGTGTTTGATTGGTTGGCAGCATTATCATCAGGCAGATCTTCAGCCATCATTTGGCCGATTCCACCTTTGGCAGACGATGAAGAGTAGTCAATCAACCCAGTAAAAGTGATTGGCTTGTCAGCATCCAAAATGATCGGTTCATAGTTGTCCACAAATTTCAAGCCAAACTTCGATCCATTCTCGAAGTTGATGTATCCGTTCTCGTCGATTTTGACCCTTGGATTCTTGTCCAGGATCTCGAATGGATTGATGAAACTAATTCCCGAGCACCACCAAGAAGTTCTGATGTCCGATCTGATATTGGAATAAAGAGCAATGTTCTTAAAACTTGCCAACGCTTTGTAGAAAACTGTGTTGGGCATGGATATCAGAGTGAGCAAAGGAATCTTGTTACTGTTGGAATTGCCATCTTTGAAGAACATCTGACGACCGCTATTACCAAGCAGATTTGGCACCAGCCAGTTGAAGATCCGGATACTGATGGAATCTCCCGGTGTTAAAACACCAACATGTGGAGAACAGAAGGAGGTAAAGTTGACAGGCTCAATGGATTCAAAATAGTTTTTGAAAAACAGAACTCCCAGGGCGTATCTGCCAATCAGTCCTCCCAGAGAATAGCCGACCAGAGAGAATTTAGTCACTTTATATCCCAAGTTTGACAGTCTCTGAGTCTCCAGGAGAATTTCTTCCGCAACCCTGGTTCCACAAAGATCGATACCATCATAGGTTTTGAATTTCTCGTTGGTTTTAGTGGTGTACACCACCAGATCCTCTCCAGATACGGAGAGTTTTGCACTGTTCTTTAGCTGATGTTCAACGTAGTTGAAATGATCAGAGACTCCCCACAAGCCGTGGCATAAAATAACCAAGTGACACTTTTTCTGTTCCATCAAGAAGCAAAAAGGAGGGCGACTAGGAGATAAGCAGTGAAGGTACTTAAACGAGAGTAGAACAAACTTGGGGTAAGGTAACTAACAGAACTCTAATAACAGACAGAAAGTGTCGTTTCGAGTGTCTGGAAAAGTGTCAAAAAAGGTAAACACTCTCCCCTAAAAGAAAAGCTGCACGTTTTGTGGGCAATGAGCAGGGGATTAGAACCCTTTTTATAGGGAGGCATGCAGGGGGAACGATTATAAAGCCAAAAAAAAAAACAGATTGTGACAAGATCGGCACGCGACTTATTTTGGCAGATCAAAGAGGAGATAGATAAAGAAAACCAGGCAAAGAGAGGGGGCAGAGAAGGATAACCTGCCGGGCCAAAGGGAGAATATTAGAGCGTTAGAACTGTTCGCTGAGTCGTTTATGAGCGATGAGATGGTGTTTGTAGGCCACTAAGCTGATCAGATGGTGTGACTGTGAGTGACTAAACAAAAGCCTCACCATGTCTCTTATTCTTATCTTTTTTTCCAAGAATTTCTTTGGAATTCTCTGGGATCGACGAAAGAGAGAGTCTGCGGGAGAGGTCGAGGTCGGCCCAGGTCGATCGACGCTTATTTATCGACGCGTCGATGTGCAGAAAAAAAATGTGCGTGCAAGGGTGTGTGGTGTGGTGTGTGTGTGTAACTAATGTCCCTCAAGCTGCGTGCCAGCAAACACATAAGTGAGCCGCACAAGTCTGGTGCACAGTCCTCCGTGGCACTCCGACGCCTTCCCAAGCCGCCCTGCGCTGGCGCTCGCACAAGGATTGGATATATCGCTCTGCGCACTACGGCATTTTTAGGGACACCCCCTCTCCTTCTGCCGCAGTCTCCGCAGGTTTCGGAGTTCTGTGAGCAGTTCTCCCGCTGTGTCCAAAGTGGAAAAATGTGCACCCCCTGCCAGAAAGCAATAAGCCACAAAGGGCTAAAAAAAGCAAGCAAATACAAAGATTATTGTGTTTCCACACCCCGTGAATGGGTCGTGCACATGCTAAAACCCGCACGTAACGGCGAGAAGCGGGATCGATGACAGCGCTCGAATGAGATACCGACAAGCACCAACCCCCAAGAGATAGGGTGAATCAAGCCAGTAAGGGCAGCACAAGTAGTAAGTGACATTAAATGCTTGATTTCATGCAGTCTGAGAGCGTTTGAAGGCTAAATAAAACTAAAATACCCAAATTTTTGGCCACTTCCCCTCCATCGCACCCCCCTGGTTTTCGGAGCACTGCTCTGCATTTTTCGGTCAAGACTGTTCCTCGGAGAACGGCACGACCGCATTCAGACAAAAAACTCAAACAATCCCTTTTTGGCCCGCGAACGGCTCTGCGTTGGACCGCCTTTGTTCGCCTGGTGCATCAACTCCGGGATCGATTTTGATAGACCGAACGGTCGACCATAATAACCGTGCGGTGCGTAGCGTAAAATTTAATTGTAAGGAATAATTTTTTTACACGAATTTGTTTGGCCCGGTTGGCTCAAAAATTTGGTGCAGCCAGTGGGACTTATATAACTGGAGATATCCGGAGTTGCACACAACCAATTTTGCTTCACAAGAGATTAACGAGGTTTTGAGATTAATACGCCTGGCTTGGTCGGTGTTTGCTTCAACAATTGCATAAGTCAACCACACTAGACACATTTGCCGAACTTAGAATCAGGAATTCTCGGGACACCACAACACTCCCGACTGTTCCCTGAGACCGTTTAGCTGATCTTGCTAGTTCATCCTGCCTGCCTTTAGTTCACTATGAGTCTTCTGAGATCGTTCGTGGCCACTGCAATGACCCCGGCAATGTCCGGCTTCGTCCAGAGAGGACTCGCTCACACGACGTTCGCATGCAGACACGCGACACCTCTGTTTGTTCGCTCAAGTACAAGTGTCGGACTCCTTACCAGAGGCTTCGCCACCTCCCATGCCCGTTCCACCATGTCCAACCGGTTTCTGAGCAATGTTTTGGGAACAACTGGTGTCGACGCCAAATCGACGCGTCGATTTTCAACCACCAAAATTATTTTACAGGAGATAAAGAAGAACGAAGCTGACAAGGCAATCGCGGCTCCTGCGGCCACTCCGGCCACTCCGGCCACTGCGGCTCACTCCACCAATGCAGAAAAGATGACCACGGTAGCCTGGGTGCGTTGTTTCCTGAGTGACAACTGGATTGGCCGCACTTTGAGGTTTTTTTTCCTGGCATCTGGAATCATCAGTGGATCCATGGCAGTCATGCTGGCTATTTTTTTCCTGTATGACATCACCACGTACACTCCGCCTGAGATTGTCGATAACCTGCTTGTTCCGGAGTCCGCGCTGAACCCTCCAATCGGAGGGCCAGAAAACCTGCCTATTTTGACCGACCACCTCGACTCTTTCGACACTGCTGACAAGGAACAGAACAGAAGAAAGCCTCACTTGGTTGTTCTTGGTTCTGGATGGGGTTCTGTTGCTCTTCTGGGAGATTTGGACAAGAACGACTACGATGTGACGGTCATTTCGCCAACAAACTACTTCTTGTTCACCCCTATGCTTCCTTGCGCTGCTGTTGGAACGCTTGAACTCAAGTCTTTGATGGAGAGTATTCGTCACATTGTTCGTCGTGTCAACGGACACTATTTGGAGGCGCATGCGGAGAAAATCCTGTTCAGTGAAAAGCTTATCAAGGTGACAGACAAAGCTACTGGCCGTCAGTTCTACGTTCCATACGACAAACTTGTGATTGCTGTTGGCTCGACGTCCAACACTCACGGTGTGAAGGGTCTGCAATACAGCAACCAACTCAAGACGGCAGAGGATGCGATGGAAATCCGGAAAAAAATTGTCAAGAACCTTGAAAAGGCATGTCTGCCAACTACTTCAGACGAGGAGAGAAAAAGACTTCTTTCGTTTGTTATCTGTGGAGCCGGTCCGACCGGTGTGGAAGTTGCTGCCGAGATCTTTGACCTTTTGAACGAGGATTTGACCCGGAGTTTCCCGAAGATCCTGAGACAGGAGATCTCGATCCACATCATCCAGTCGCGGTCGCACATTCTCAACACGTACGACAAGACCATTTCTGAGTACGCAATGAGCCGTTTTGAGCATGACCAGATTGACTTGCTCACCAACTCCAGAGTGAAGGAGATTCTGCCGGACCAGGTGGTCTTTGACCAGAAGAATGCCGCCGGAGAGGTCGAGACCAAGACCGTTCCGTTTGGACTCTGTTTGTGGTCGACAGGTGTGGCCCAGAATCCGCTTGCCCAGCAGGTGGTGAAGGATCTGGCGGGCTCGCAGAAGAATAAGAGAGCCATCGAGACGGATGCTCAATTGAGAGTTCTCGGAGCCCCTCTGGGAGACGTCTATGCTATCGGAGATTGTGCCACCGTCCGCACAGACCTGGCAGAACAGTGCTCTGATTACATCAGAAGATACATCATTGGCTCGCAGTCGCACCAGTTCATCAGATCGCACCACATCATCACGGATGACGATATCAAGCACGTTGTTCTGGCATACTCGGAGCTGAAGGAACTGTGCACACACATCTCGCAGAAGAATCCGCTGGCTGCAGAGGCTCTGTCGCTGGTGGAGGAGTTGATTCCAAAGTACGACCCTAAACGGTCGGGTAACCTCAGCTTTGATCAGATCAAGTTGCTGTTGAAGGAGGTGGACTCGAAGGTGACTTCGTTGCCGGCTACCGCACAGAGAGCCAACCAACAGGGTAAATATCTGGGAAAGAAATTGTCCAAGCTGAGAAAATCGTCCACAACGCTTTCGATCAACGACATTGTCGACGGAGACATCGACAACGCCATTGCCAGACCATTCAAATACACCCACTTGGGTTCGCTGGCGTACGTTGGAAACTCTGCTGTGTTTGATCTTGCTCCAGGATACTCGTTTGTTGGTGGTCTTGTGGCAATGTATCTTTGGAGATCGATCTATTTTGCCCAGAGCGTGAGTTTCAGAACCAGAGTTTTGTTGTTCATGGACTGGCTGAACAGAGGTATTTTTGGAAGAGACATCTTGAGTGTCTGAAGATAGATTCGTGTATAGGTAGGGACTGTGATGTGGATCTATGAAGAAGAAGTTGCCGCAATCCACGCCCGGAAAGCTATACTTTATGTGTGTATAAAATGAACGAATTCCTTAGATTTGAAAGCGGTAGTGGTGTAATCGTATGCAAGTTTTTTTTTTTTTGCTCTTTTTGCTCTCGAAGGAATTTTTTATCCCTTTTTCGCTGGCGCCAAATTTATCTATCCCTCTTTTTTGCCCATTTTTTTCCTTTCTGCCTATTTACCTATTTATCTATCCATTTACCCTTTTCCCATCACCTGTTTATCATGGAAGATTCACACGCCTTTTCTGCCGGTCTGCGCTACCTCAAGTCGCGGCTCTCCAACAGAGACTTCAAACAGCACGAGGACTCGTTCAAGGTCCTGGCGCCGCCTGTCGGAGGCCCGCCCCAGTCTGGAACGCTCAAGGAGAATGAGGCCATGGGAAAAACCAACGCTACCACGGCTAGCATCAACAGCCAGACAAGCAAGAAACGCATCCCGTTGCTGGGCGTCGACAAGTCGCAAAGAAGACGCAGTTTTTTCAGTCTGAGAAACTTCAAGGAGAAGACCGATGATAGCAGTGCCGACAACAAGGACGAGTCCAAAGATGATTACAGCGATACCCCACGTATCAATTGCGTGGACTACTCTGCTCCAGACCTGTTCTCCAGCGGGATCGACGACATTTCTCTGGCTGACGAGGGCAACCACAACGTTTTGGAGAACCCCAACTTTTCCGCCACCAGCGGCACAGACAACGGGCCTGTTCACGCCACTAACATTGGCCTTTCTTCTGACATTGAGGATGCTGAGCTTGACGCCTGTGCATTGGAGTCCGAAGACCCTGTTGCTGCTGTGGAAGTGGCCGCCGAATCCGACTCCAGCGCAGAGATCGTCACTGTTTCCCGTGCCATTGTGACAAAGCCGGCTGCCGAAACGTCCAAAAAGCCCGTCACGTCGTACATTGCCAGCTCGGGCAAGCTCACGTCTCTGTATGTCGGCGATCTCGACAAGTCGGTCGACGAGAGCACATTAAAGGCTATTTTCGGTGCATTTCCTGGCCTTGTTTCCGTCAAGATCCCCTCGGACTGCCAGACAGGAATCTCGCTGGGGTACGGCTATGTCAACTACAGCAAGGAGGAACAAGCCAACGAGGCGATGGAGGCACTCAACTACACGATGATCCGGGACTCGGAGGTTCGGATCATGCCTTCTTTGAGAGACAAGTCTCAGAGAGAGAGGATCGGCGCCAATGTGTTCCTGTCCAACCTGCCGGCTAATCTAACCACCAGGGCTCTGTATGACAAGTTCAAAGACAGCGGGAAAATTCTGTCGTGCAAATACAATGGAACCAAACAACAGGGTTTCATCCACTTCGAGTCCAAAGACACTGCTTACAGTGTGGTGGCAAAGATTAACCATTCTGTGATGGACGGAAAACAAGTTTATGCCGGGATCCACATTTTGAAAAAAGACAGAGAGCTTTTTGGAGCAACAGGCACCGGGAATGGTAGCCAGAGTCCAGAAAGACGGGACATTTCAAAAATTGCATCCTTCACCCCGAGTGCAACCTCTGCCACAGTGGCTCCAGCTAAACCTGTTGCCACAGAGCCAGCCAGTACCAAATACTCGATTTTTGTGAGAAATCTGCCGCTGGATATCGAGGAAAGCGTGATCAAGAGTCTTGTTGAGCCCTATGGAGAGGTGAGTTCTGTTTTGGCCAGAAAAGTTCCCAAGAGAAACGGGAGCTGGGCGTTGGTGACCTTGAACAACCAGGAAGCAGTTGACAATGCTGTCTCGCATTTGAATCTTGTGGAGATCAATAAGCATCAGTTGTTTGTGACTCGCGCTATTCCCAAGGAGCAGAAAGATTACGGCAAGAAGGCCGAAGGGTTTCCGAAATATCGGCTCAAGATTCTGATCACGGGACTGAACGTCAACACCCACAAAGACAAGTTTCAGGAATGGTGTTTGACGTTTGGGTCGATCAAATCGATCGAGCTTTACGGAACGTATCCGCAAGTTGTCTCCAAAGGGTATACTGCTTATGGATACGTTGAGATGGTGAACGAGAAGGATGCGGATGCTTTGATTGACAATCTCAAACTTCTGGGAGTGTACTGTTTCAAAGTGAAGGTTGAGATTCCCAAGAGAGAGAGCCACTATAAGCAACAGACGCCAAACTCGGGGATCTCGAGCACGTCGAGCATCGGACTGAGTCCATCTCCGATCTCGTACGTCGATCCTTCCAAGATGTATCAGCTGGCTGCATTCGCCAAGTCGGTGGAGAGCGACAGGATCCAGGGATATCAGGCCATTTCTAAGGAGAAAGGTGAAACAAAGTCCATGGAGAAGAGACAAAAAATTGACAAGATCATCGCTGAGTGTGCGGTGAAGATTCTTGGGAACGAGCTGTTGCAGAACAAGTCCACTGGCGAGCTGAACTGGCCCAAAATCCACTCTTTGTCCGACCATATCATCAAGTTTTTCTGGTCCAACAGGACAGATTCTTTCTGGAAGTTTCTGGAAACAAACAGAGACGGCACTGTTCCGCCGTTGCTAAACACACAGATTGTCCAGAGCTCGATGTACTTGGGGATCATTCCGAAGAAATAAGCGGCAGGAGAGCTCGTGCAAGTCTGTTTCATCTTTTCTGGGTCTCTTTGCAGTTGCAAAGTTTGTCAAACAAGTGGTTTTTGTTCTGGTTTGACTAGCCCATTTGATACTCTCCCGAAGCCGGGATTATTGAATATGCTTTTTTTGGAATACGGAGATTTATTTTTCACCTCAACTACGTAAAGGGTAAAACCACTCTGAATAGTCATTGAGCTTTATTAAGTGAAAAACCGGCTAAATACTACAAACAACTGGCCAGGAGCCAGGCATCATTTTGACAAACACAAACACAAAGGAACGGCAGAAACAGCTACTTTCAAACCAGTTCCACATAGTTTGCAGGGAAAATTCCCTCCTTTGTGCCAATTCTACCTGTCCACCAGTCATCTGTCGAGTCGCTCTTCTGAATAATCGTGATCACGTCGCCCTTTTTGAAGCCCAAATCTCCAGCCTGTTCTCCGGCAAACGAGAACAGCGCAATGGCCTTGTTTTGGGATCCAGACTTGGACCGGCTCGAGCCACTTCCAGCACCAAAGTCGGGCTTCTCCGCGCGTGGTCTGTATCCCGACGATGAGTCGCCTCTCGAGTGGCTCTTGGAATCGTATCTGTCGTAAATGTCGTCCTCCCACGAAGTTGGCTTGCGTCTGTCCGAGTTTGCTGGCGTTGTGGCCGAGGACGACTTGTTGTAGTACGATCTTGGCGACTCGTCGTCTGAGTAATCGTCGTCGTCCGAGTAGTAGTTGCTGTGCGATCTCTGAGGTCTTCTTGTCGAGTTTCTTCTCGAGTACGACGATCTGTCCGAGCTGAATTCCGAAGGAACGTCGTTGTAATACTCGTCGTCATCCGAGTAGTACTCTCCGTGAGAGTCCACTCTGCTGAATGCTCTGCTTTCCAAAACTCTCATCAATGAGTCGCAGGCTGGTGGAGGTCTCACCCTTCCGCTCAGAATCTGGCTGGCTTTGCATTGGTCTCCGTAGAACTTTCTGTTGGCCTCTCTTCTCTCCACGAGCACCGATCCTTCCACCGAGACACCGGCAAACAGTCCCTTGGTCTTGGAGTACGCAAACACTGGGGCCACGTTCTTCAACGAGGCAGACCCGGCCACCTCTGCGTTACGGCCCAACGGACCTGCGGCAACAGAGATGTTTCCTCCGAGCGTCACCGACCCGAATTGTGCAAACGACTGCACGGCTGCCGGCGTGTTGAGAATGAAGACAAAGTCCGTCACCTCCGCACCAACCTGGCCTCCGACACCCGCTCCGGCCGTCACAATTGCAGAAGGAGCCGACCACGAACCGTCCGGAAGCCGCGCAACAACAACTCCGGAACCGGCTCTGCCGGAGAACAAAAATCCCGCCTTCAACACAGACAGAACACACAGCCCCTTGGCGTTGAGAAGCACGTCATGGGGAATAATCTCATCAGCTCCCAAAACCTGGTTTGGTTTGATGAAGGAGGCGAGGATTTTGGCCGCTTTTCTGCAAGTGTTAGTAGAATGCAACGAAACAAACAGTTCGAACAAGCAGAAGTCTCCCTGGATATCCTTCTGTCGAGACGGCCACCCTCGTTCGGTGGTCCCTGTAGCGACGGCCCGGCAATGTCCGGACTTCGGCGGGAACAACACGCTTCAAAAGGTGTTCGTCCCGCACAAAGCTCCATCCGACAGGCAGCTCGAACCAAAAGTCCCGTCGAAAGCTGTCCCGATGGCTTTCTCAAAAATACGCCACAGAAACAGCCAGCACAGAGTTCCAGCTTCGTTCAAAACCGCACACGTTAACTTAATCCCGCACCAATACTTACTTCGACTCGCTCTTCAGCGATCTCGGAATCGGATTGTTCAATCCCATCTTGCTCAGTTCTATCAGATTGTGCCCTCTAGACCCTGTCAATCTTGTAAAGGCCAACACCTTTCTTGCAGATAATCATCTGCGTGTTCTCGGACCGTAAGGAAGACAGGTCCGGTGTGAGGTGTATAGTGTTATGAGCTCTGATCCTGGAGGATAAGCACCACACAGGGGCCAGAACACAATGATAGACGAGCATCTGACAGTGGAAACAACAGCACGCAAGACGAGAGTGGGACAAATCACGCACAACTGCGTCGTTCAAACGATTGCATGCCCCAAAAATGCACTGGTTTCCCCCCTTGTTGACGCGCTTCTATGTATCTGTCTGTCGGCTGAGTTTTCGCTGCTTCCCCGGCTTGCCAAAAACGGGCTCTGTGCTCAGCCACGCCCAGCCACTTCCACAGCCACTTCCACAAAATCGATCTTAGAATTTGTGGCTTACAACACAAATAAAACATCCCTCTTGTCTTGTTCTCTTGTTTGTCTAGCTTTTCTTCTCTTACTCCATCTTCTGTTTCTTCTCTCTACCATGGCAGCAATACCGTCTTCCGGCGGTAGCTCGAGATGGCTTTCCAAGCTGCTGAAAAGAAACGGCTCTTCGGAGGAAGAAACAGGTGTTCCAGAACAGTGTTCCTCGGCCCAAACAACATCCCCTACACATCGGCGGCGAACGAGCGAAACCATCACCGGCGCTACTGGATCAGTGGCATTAGATTCTCTTTCTGGCTCGTCGACGCCAAGATCGGCGCTTTCTATACACGACGTTCCATCCCCGCTGTCAGAAAGAAGAACATCAGCTTCCTACCCGGCGCCCCGGCCGCTTGCTTCAGCCACCATCTTTGACTCGTGCCGCTGCTGTGGTACGGTGATCAAGTATCCAAGCGACGTGTCCAAAGTCCGGTGTCTAGTGTGCCACACTAACCTCACCATCAAGGACGAACAGTCTCCGGTGCCCTCTTTCCCCCCAATTTCATACCACATCCTCAAAAGAGCGATCGCCGAATGCGCCGCTAAAACTAGTCCAAACAAAGAAGAAAACAATCCACATGTTATTTTCAAGCCGCTCGAAGACTTGCTCTTCAACACTTTTTCGTGTCACGCAAGCATCAATAGCTCGTTCAAACTCTACAAAGACCGCGAGTCTAACCATCGCTCTCCAAACCTCAATTTCAACGAAATCAGAAAGTTTTACTCGCTCCTCATGGAACTACCTACTAAAAGACCGTTTTTCCGAATGTTGATGGGCGCTCTCCACCTGCTTAGACACCCTCCTATCATGAAAGACTGCAACAGTATCAACTGGATGTTGATCCTGCTCGAAATTCCAATGCTACAGGATTGCTTAATAAGTGGAAACACTACATCCTCATCCAGCTTGGCTCCCGAACTCAAATCTTCCTGTTATGACCTTCTGAAACGTGTGATTGGCTTGTTATCCTATGCAGACAAGAAAATCATCCAGCATCTGACCCATTGGTGGTCCCGGCTGCCATACGAGGAGTTTGTCAAGAAAGTGGACTTCATCAACTTGTACATAACGTTCCAACTTACGAGATGCATCAACTACGAGCTCTACAATTCTGTGATACAGCCAGGCTCGTACCTCAAAAACAACGCAATGAATGACGATATCAACTATAAGGAGAACTTGAGTGCCCATTTCATCAGACCCACGTCTCGAAGCTCTGATTTTGGCCTTTTTATAGGGATGCCAATCTACATCTCAAATGGTGGAAGAAGACACAACGACGCTTCTTCGGGCTCTTCTTTTTGGCCTAGCAAGCCAGAACGGAAAAAAGAGCATGATGTCAAGATCAGACTCCAACAGTACGGTGACGATTGGCATTTGAGAACGGCGGGTAGACTAGCCTCTTTCCTGTTTATTGCCAACAAGAACACGAAGAAGGTCCATGATGCTGTATTCTACAATAACCTGGTGGATTATGTCAATGTTAAGCAAGATTTTGATGCCTGGCAGTTCAATACCACCACAAGGAGACGAGAGAGTGAAATCAAAAACAAGGACTCTTTACAGCTGGTTGTTGACTACCTACAAGCAGAGTCCAGAGCAACTTATTTGGGCATTTCTTCACCAGCAGGAACGATGAAGAAGTCATCTTTCACATTTTGCCAATTCCCATTCTTGCTCTCTTTGGCTGCCAAGATTTCAATCTTGGAACACGAGGCAAAACGATCGATGGAGCGCAAAGCGGAAGAGGCTTTCATCCAATCGCTGAACAAAAAAATGCCATTTGATGTCTACTTCAAAGTGAGAGTGCGAAGGAACAACATCACCACAGACTCACTACGCAGTATCAAGTCCCATCAGTCCGACTTCAAGAAGCTGCTGCGAGTTGAATTTGTTGATGAGCCAGGTATTGATGCGGGAGGATTGAAGAAAGAGTGGTTTTTATTGTTGACAAAAGATCTTTTCAACGCTGACAAGGGACTTTTTTCATACGACGAAAACTCCAATCTTTGCTGGTTTTCGATATCTCCAATTGATAACGATGAGTTGTATTATCTTGTGGGTGTTGTTTTGGGATTGGCAATCTATAACAGTACGATCCTGGATTTGCGGTTGCCCAAGGCGTTGTACAAGAAGCTCATGGGACAGAAATTGTGTTTGAATGACTTCATACAGCTGAACCCAGAAGCAGGTCACGGGCTCAAACGTCTACTGAAGCTGAAAGATGTTCATGAACTAGAGTTGTTTTTCGAGGTGAGCTACACTGATATATTCGGGGAAATGAGGTCTTGTGAGCTTATTGAGAACGGTTCAGAAGTCCGTGTCACGGATGATAACAAGTTTGAGTATGTCGAGCGATACTATACATTTTTCCTTGATGAGGTGGTTCAAAGCTCGTTCAAAGCGTTTTTGAATGGGTTCCAGAATGTGATTGGGGGTAACGCGTTGTCTCTCTTTACGCCCGAGGAAATTGAGCTGATTCTTATCGGGGAAGACCATGGGAACCAGAAGATCGACGTTGAGATTTTAAAGTCTGTGACGAAGTATAACGGATTTTCTCTGAAAGATACAGTTGTCGAATGGTTCTGGGAGTTCTTTGGGAACTTGAACAATTTTGATCAGAAGAAACTACTGCTTTTTATCACGGGATCGGATCGATTGCCGGCAACAGGATTGCCTTCAATGAATCTGAAGATAACCAAGCTGGTGGATAAGGACACAACGAGACTTCCAATCGCGCATACGTGCTTCAACGAGCTATGCTTGTATGAGTATGGCACCAGAGAAATTTTCATGGGTAAGTTGGAGCTGGCTATTTCTTGCAGCGAAGGTTTTGGGTTGCGTTGATGTCGTTGGTGGGAACTTGAGGCACATCGGTCAAGCTTTTTTGCTTTCTTCCCTCTGTCTAATACTGTAGCTCGGTGGGTTTCATAATTCTTTACTAAACATGTAAACATTCGGTCGTACTTTTATTATGGGTCTTGTCTAGATACAGATACATTCTTCAGACGGCACTCATCACGTTAGATTTACTCCAAAACAGCATATCTTCTGAGATTTTCGGGAATGGCGTCGTAAAGACCCTTTTGCTCGAGCCACGACTTACTGAAGATCCGGTCAGAGTATTTGTGAGCTGAGTCAGCGAGAATCGTCACCACGTTCGAGCCTTCTGGAAGCGTCTCTGCTGCTCTGACAGCGGCCACAACATTCAAAGCGGATGTTCCTCCAACATAAATTCCCTCCTCATCCAGCAATCTGTACAACATTGCAATAGATTCCTCGTCCGGAATAAGGAACGCATCCTCAGCCAGCTCAATATCTTGGGCAACGTTGTTGGTAATACGACCCTGGCCGATACCCTCGGTGAAGGAACCTCCAGATCTCTCAAGACTCTTTCCTCCGCTCTTGACATAGGAATAGACACAAGATCCGGGTGGTTCAGCAACAAAACACTTGACCTTTGGGTCTTGCGTCTTGAGGTATCTCGACGTACCGCACCAGGTACCTCCAGTTCCTAGACTGCACGTGAATGCATCCACGTGACCGTCGAGCTGTTTCCAGATTTCTGGTCCCGTCATTTCGATGTGTGCCTGTCTGTTGTCGAGGTTGTCGAACTGGTTGGTCCAATAAGCGTTCTCGAGAGACTCTGCGTGTCTCTTAGCCTGGTGGTTGAAGTTGGCCGGGTCATCATACGGAACAACAGGGACCGGATACACTTCACAGCCGAGCAACTTGAGAGTCTGGATCTTCGATGGGGCCTGTGTGTTGGGCATGTAAATCACGCATTTGTATCCCTTGGCCCGCGCAACGTGTGCCAGACCAATACCGGTGTTTCCCGCAGTACCCTCGACAATTGTCCCGCCGGGACGAATGAGGCCTCTTTTTTCGGCCTGTTCGATGAAATAAAGAGCTGCACGGTCTTTGACACTTCCACCAGGGTTCATCCACTCGGCTTTTCCGTAGATGTTGCGTCCCGTTTGGGCACTCAGAGTGTTGAGCTTGATCAATGGAGTGTTTCCCACGGCGCCAGGTAGACCTTTTGTGGCGGTCATTGGCGCAAACGAGGCGTCGTATGACGACATGAGCGTCCGCGTGGTGGAGAGGAGACGTTTCGATAGAGATGACATTGCTGAACAAAACGAACAGAAGACCCAATGTCATCAGAGATCAGAATCTGTCTTCCTTTTTTTTTTTCAAACGTTCCTCCGTATCGGTGAATGATGCAAGGTCACGTGATCATCATTATGGGTTTTGGAGTCTCAATCGGAATATAGAAGTCTATTTGTAGGAGTTTAAAAACGGCTACATACACCTAAAACTGAGCAATTGGACACATCTGCACATCTGCATGGATGCTTGTGGTCCAGCCACGTTGGTGGTACTTATTGGGCAAGATTAGCCAAATTCTGTTCGGAAAATGACGAGTTTTATGGCAATAACCTCTGGAGATCCTTGTCTCCCCCGTTTCCCTGTCCGGAGTCCTCCCCGGTCGCAAGCGACTCATCCCCTTCGATAATGGCACCAAGACTTGAAGGGAAGGAACCGTATTCATCAACATCTTTTTCGTAATAAAGATAGTAATGTTGCGTGAAGAAGATCACGTCAGTGATAAACACCTCCAAACTCAGCAGAAACTTAGGCAAGTTATGGAAAATTGCCCTGAGGTCTCCCGCAATCCATGCGTCGAGAAACAGCTGCATGAATGACATAACTGAGCCAATAAAATCAAGCCACACCATTGAAATGGGCCAGCCATGGGTGGATTTTCTGTTGTAAATGTATATGATTTGCGGAATATTCTTCGAAATGCTCATAAGGATCTTGAGAATGCCAAAAGAGGTAAACAACTCGACCCATTGCAACCCGTGAAAGTCATCCAGAATCAAAAAGACAGACACAATCCCGTAAAATGCAATGGCGGAAAGCACAATTTTGCAAACTAGAGACATTTTTTGGTTTTCGTTCTTCTTGAAGCCCCAAAAGTAAGCCTGGCTCACCAAAACCAGGTTCAGCATTAATCCGTGAACGCCAAAAAAGAAGTCATTAATTTTGATTAGAGGATATTTGTTGTATTTCTCAAAAAACTGCTCACGAACGGTATTGCTGAGCAGCAGACTTCCCGTGTACAACGAATACAGCAAAAACCCGGCCGTATTAAAGAACATGAAATCTATCGCTATCCCTTGGACCGAGCGTAGCTTGATGTTGGATATCAGGCTGGGATACTGAGCCAGAGCCCAGGCGATGAAATAAATCCATCCACAGATCTTGGAGAGTATGGCCAGCATGAGGGATGGGTTCAAAGTAGAGAGGGAAACGTTACAGTTTCTTATCAATTTCCTTGCTTATCGTGTGTTTTTTTTTGGCTTTTTTTTGAGCATCTCCCAGCATGCGGTACTTGTGATTACGTAAGCGTGAACTAACTGCCCGAAAAAAAGTTCATTTTGAAAGCCTTTGTTAAGGTGACAAAAACATGTGTAACTCTAATTATATATATCACCCTATTGCACTCCGATCACCGACAACTCCAAGGTCCAAACCCTTCTGATGTGAATTTTCACGGAGGTAACGCCCAACTTCTCGCCGTTGGCGTCCTTCAAGTCTAGACTAGACAGGTCGACAACGAGTTCATGGTCGGACCACCAACATTTTCTGGCAGGCTTGCGCCAGAACAACAGCAGCTTGGTTGCAGTAGAGTTCTTTTCCTTCCTAGCCCTTGATCCCGATCTTGACACCGCGTGTGCAAGGGTGCTGAGCCGCGATTTTCTCTTTTCCTGCTGGCTCGACAAAGAACTGACCGAGGAAATTGGCTTTAGCGACTGCGAGTCCTCGGAAACGTTGTCGTTGTTGGCGTCGGTATTTAGGCGAACCAGCGCCAGGGAGAAGACCACGGTCTTGTTTGGCTCGAGAGACCGGTGGCCCCATTCACCGTCCACCTTGAACCCGGAGGAGCACAGCATGTCCAAAAGATGCTGTTCAGCGGCCTTGAGCTGTTTTCCTGGCTCGTATCCGAGTCCATCAAAGATGCGGCGATTGGCCACGAGTTGCTGGCCGACCAGAAGCTTTACTTTGCGCATCGTGTCGGAATCCAAACCTTTGATAGGTGGGATGCAGTAGTAGTCTAGGTCCTCGCGGAGAACAATGATGGATGGTTTGTCGTGCAAAATGTTCAAATCGTTCACGTCATATGCTTGCTGACTGTGCTGGCTGTTGTTTTCGCTTGTTTGCAGGTCTCGCACTGCAGAATCAAAAACCTGACATATGTATTGGAAACATTCCGGAGAAAAATTGACATAAACAATGTCCTCCTCAGTCAAGTTGGTGATAACGTTGCCGTGTATGTCCACAAACACTCCATTTGGGAACAAACATAGCAAAATACTCTCCGGCAGCGCCATCAGGTCGTCTCTCGTTATGGTGAACAGGCTTCCCCGAAGATTCATCTTGATCTCCGTGTTGTAGTCGTCAACATCCGAAGGCGCCTGCGCCAGCACTGGGCCGTCTTCGTGCTGCTCAACCTGTGTTATGATGTTGTGCGACATGACAAGAGTGTGCCGTGGTTGATACAATGTGCGCGGCTTGCTTAATCTTGGTCCTTTATACAGTCAGTGTTGCGCCTGCGTTCTGGTGTGCGGATGTGTTTCCGAAGTAAATTGGCCGTATCTGTTTGCCTGTGCGCTTCTCCCCTCTTCGTCTCCTGACAGCTTGAGTGGCGGTGTGAGTACGTTTTATTTGTTATGTCAATGTATCACGATACAAAGTAAACGTTTTTTCTCACCAACGGCAGGGTAACAGTATGACCGCTTATGTAAGCCGGGGATTGAGTGGACTTTTTTGGGTTTTTTTTTTTTTTCTTGATTTTAGTTCTCTATAGGCAAGATGTGTGGATCTAGCAGCTTCATCTGGGATGAGCGACGACAGCATCTGGGCCTCGTCCGACGAGGAATGGAACGCTGTTCCGAGATCCGACGAGACGTACGGTGCCGATAACGGAGAGCCTCGTCACGTGGAGCTGGACTCTCTTCGACGGAAGCATGCCAAACAGGGATATGTGGATGGGCTGACCCAGGCATCGGAGCAGAGTGTCCAGGACGGGTTTGATGAGGGGTATCCGATTGGTGCGAAAATCGGTGCTCTTGTTGGGGGGCTGCTTTTACGACTGGGACGACTCTTTTCAAACGGCACGATTGACAAGGAGATGTATGGTAAGGGAGTGAGGGAGCTGGAGATTTCCAAGGTGTTGCAGGTGGAATATTTTGACGAAAAGTTGAACATTGATGAGATGAGTCATCCTGTGATTCAAAAATGGACTGTTTTCTGTGACGAGTCTGAGCAAGACCGCCAGAATTGACTATCTTGAAAGCCAGTCACACTAATAGATACGGTTTTACGATTACGCAAAGATTACGCAATAATAGATTGAGTTACAAAAGGTAAACTATGGGGTTTTGGGATACAGTGGGTGGATTTATTTGGAGTGAAAAGTGAGACAACTCCTCGAGAAACCATCCCCGCGTCCAAACGGCTGGTCTTGAGTATCCAAGTTTCCCACATATCTCCTCAATTTTCACTTTGTTCGTGTCTATGGCACGCTGAACAGCGAGAAGTTCCGCACGATGCTTGGGCCGTACTCCTCGTAGTCTCTCTTTGTGTAGCAGTAGCTCTTGAACTCCGAGGTCTGAGCCAACAAACTTCCTCCGAACCAAACAGCGTTCTTCTGTCTCTTGTGACTGATCACCTGGACAGAAACACCGCTCGACTTGGTGCCGCTGAGTCTCTCGCTCTGGGCGACTCTCTCGTTCACTCTCGCCTTGAGGTCTCTCTGGAGTCTTCTGCCAAAGTCTTTGAACATCGTAGAACCTCCGCTCAACACAATGTTTTTGTACAGACTCTTACGCACGTCGATCGGCGACGCCTGGATCACCTGGTCCACAATCGTTGGCAGAGGAGTCAGGAAGTCCGAGGAGGCAATTTCAGGGTTGAAGAAGATCTCTGGGGCCAGGAACCGCTCGTATCCAACGTCAACTTCAACTTTCTGGTGGCTCACTGTCTCCACCATGTACTTGGCAAACATGTCAGGGTGCGAGTCAAACTTGTTAAACTCCTTCACAATGTCGGGACAGACGTAACAGAATTGCTGTTTGATCTGTTCTGCGGTTTTGAGCGACGTGTCGCGCTCCCCGCGGTCTCTCAACAGCGTCTGGATGAAACTCGTGATATCTCTGCCCGCAATTGGAATGTTCTTGATCGCAGAACCAATAACATATCCTTCCGCAACAGGAATGACGTGTGTCACACCGTCTCCGGAGTCTATAACCGTACCGGTCAAAGACCGGTCCTGCACCTTCGACGAGGTCCACGAGGCAGCTAGCGCAAGAACAGCCTGGACGGCAATGTACAAACCAGCACAGTTGAACGACTCAAACATAATCTCTGCCGTGTTCTCTCTATTCTCTGGCGGATTGAGCGGAGGCTCGGTCAACAGGAAATAATGATCCTCCGGCTCACATTTCAGGTACTTGAAAATAGAATTCTCCCAAAACCGTTCCATTTGATCCCAATTCTCGATCTGTCCGTGTCTGATTGGATAGTGCAGCGAGTACGATGGGCCCTTGGCTGCGCTCAATGCCTCATCTCCAATGAAGAAATCAAGATCTTCCATGTCTCTTTTGATCGCGAGGTTTCCACCAGAGCCCTTACCAGCCGAAGAACTCGAAGATCCGCTCAAAAATGACGGCTTAGATGGAGCAGACGGCTTGTTCGAACTCGAGCCCGAACCTCTGGTAGAAATGGCCGTTGGGAAAACCCAAGAAGGCGAATCATTGCCCGCAAATCCAAGCTTGGTCAGCCCGGTACCGTTGTCCATGACAACCGCCGGCGTGTTGATGCTCGCCATGTTGTTTTGTTGAGTTTTGTGGCACTTGTATGCTATCCGGAGCCTCCTGGAGGTGAATTGTTTATTGCAGAATGCTGTGATGTGATTGCTGCGTTCGGAAAACTCGTCGTGTTATCTCAACACACTCGGTGACCCTTGATGTTTTCCGGCACTCAATTGCCAATTGTTGTGGTTGGGATGGCGTTGAAGACCAAACAGACTTGTTGAAATGGTGAATATTTTGTATTCCACTTTTATCCATGGCTCGGCTGTCCTTTTTTTTTTGACAAAAGGGGCGGTCGCGTAAGTGCTTACGTAAGGTTTCTCTTGTGCAGGGCTCGTAACGTCCCTTGCAAGAGTCTCCCCCCCAAAAGTTGATGACTACACCGAGGTGTAAAGGCAGCAGCAAAGCACGACCCCCTCTAACCAACTAGGCTGGGCTTTCTTCTGAGAGAAACTCGAGGCTTCTGAACTGCATGAAGAAAAAAAAATTAAAAGACTAGAACCCACATACATGCATGATAGCCCTAGTGTCCCTCGAGTAATTGCAAAACCAGAGGCTTCCCACACGAATCTGTTTTCTGCTGTCTGCTGTGCAAAATCTGACAGTCCTGTGTGCGAAATCAAGTCTACAGGGGTCTGGCACTAGTAGCCTCCCGTATCGGCTAAGCGTAGGCTATTTTTTTCGGCGGTGCTGGCCCAGGGATATATATAAACCAAGGGGTATAAGCTTTTGTAACTATTCACAATGGATGTCAGGAGACATTGTTTATTGAATATGACTTCCCTCGACTATCTGAAGCAAACAGGGACTGTTGTGGTGACTGACACGGGCGAATTCGAGTCCATTGCCCAGTTCAAGCCTCAGGATGCCACCACCAATCCTTCCTTGATTCTGGCCGCAGCGAAAAAACCAGAATACGCCCGGCTGATTGACCGCGCTGTGGAGGCGACTCTCGCGGCACACGGGGGCAGCCGTCGCGGCCTGGACGCCGCGGCCGCGGCCCGCGAAACTCTCGACAGGCTGCTTGTTGAATTTGGCGTGGAGATTTTAAAGATCATTCCGGGGCGCGTTTCTACGGAGGTGGACGCGCGCCTGTCGTTTGACCGTGCGGGTACGGTGAAAAAAGCACTGGAGCTGATTTCGCTTTACGAGCAGAAGGGAATTGGCAAGGACCGTGTGCTGATTAAGATGGCTGCTACCTGGGAGGGGATTCAGGCTGCACGGGAGCTGGAGGCTGTCTACGGTGTGCATTGCAACCTGACGTTGCTGTTTGCGTTTGCGCAGGCCGTTGCGTGCGCCGAGGCTCGCGTCACGTTGATCTCTCCGTTTGTGGGACGCATTCTGGATTGGCACCGCGCCAACACGGGGCAGGAGTACACGTCTGCGACGGATCCTGGTGTTGTGTCGGTGAAACGGATCTTCCACTACTACAAACGGTACGGCTACGACACGATTGTGATGGGTGCCTCGTTCCGTAATACTGGAGAAATAGAGGAACTTGCAGGGTGTGATTTCCTCACCATCTCCCCAGGACTCCTGGAAAAATTAATGCAGTCCAAGACCAGTGTGGAGAAAAAATTAGACGCACGCCGCAGCACCACAGAGTGCGTCGATCGACGCATCTCCCTGGTGGACGACGAGTCGAAATTCCGGTTCCTGCTCAACGAGGACCAAATGGCCACCGAAAAGCTGTCGGAGGGCATTCGCAAGTTCTCAAAGGACACAGTGGAGCTGTTGGAGTATTTGGAGCGCAGGATTGGCGAGGTGGCCAAGTTGTAGCTGAATCGGGACGAGCTCCAGGGTCATTAGTTGGCTCTGTACCCCACGGTCTCTATTGTCCCCGCAATCTGTCTGTGTAGTTAGTTGCATGATTACATAGTTCGGTAGACATGTGTCCATGAGGCAGCCAGAGGAGCAAATTGTAGATCACGTGATCCAGCGCTAGTCCGACTTCTCCATCCGTGTACCCGTGTCTCACGTCGGAAGACAATCACCCACCGTCCGCAAGTGGCGAGTGCGCGAAAAGAAAAAAAAAAAAAGAACCCTGCGCAGAATCTGGGGCACCCAAGTCCGTCGCAGTCCGGGGGGCGAGAGCACGCGCGCGCGCACGCTCGCGGGCGAGTGACGTCCCCCCCGGACTTTGGTCCGTGGCGCCCCGGTGGCCCCGTCAATTCCCGCCAAACAAAGAAAAGCGAATGTATAAATATAAGAGGATCTGGCCTTGATATGCTGTCTTTTTAAACTTTTGTTTTGCTCCTCATAACAATAACATATACAAAATGAACTCTTTAGAACAATTGAAGGCTGCTGGAACCACCGTCGTCACCGACACTGGTGAATTCGAATGTGAGTAGAGAAATGATATTTGTTGTTTATTTGCCATCGTTTACTAACTCGTTTCTAGCCATTGCTAAGTACACCCCACAAGACGCCACCACCAACCCATCGTTGATCTTGGCTGCTTCTGAAAAGCCACAATATGCCAAGCTGATTGACGTTGCCGTTGAGTACGCTCAGAGCAAGGGTTCTACCGCCGAGGAGAAGGCCAACATTGCTCTGGACAGACTTCTCGTTGAGTTCGGTAAGGAGATCTTGAAGATTGTCCCAGGTAGAGTTTCTACCGAGGTCGATGCCAGACTTTCTTTCGACAAGGAGGGAACCATCAAGAAGGCCCTCGAGATCATTGAGTTGTACAAGTCCGTCGGAATCTCCAAGGACAGAATTCTCATTAAGATCGCTTCCACCTACGAGGGTATCCAAGCTGCAAGAGAGCTCGAGTCCAAGTACGGTATCCACTGTAACTTGACTCTTTTGTTCTCTTTCGTCCAGGCCGTTGCTTGTGCTGAGGCTAAGGTTACCTTGATTTCGCCTTTCGTTGGTAGAATCTTGGACTGGTACAAGGCCAGCACCGGAAAGACTTACTCTGGTAAGGAGGACCCAGGTGTTGTCTCCGTTACTAGAATCTTCAACTACTACAAGAAGTACGGTTACGACACCATTGTCATGGGTGCTTCTTTCAGAAACGTTGGTGAGATCACTGCTCTTGCTGGTTGTGACTTCTTGACCATTGCTCCAAAGCTTTTGGAGGAAATGATCAACTCCACCGAGCCAGTTCCAAAGGTCTTGGATGCTGCTGCTGCTCAAAGCTTCTCTGAGGAGAAGGTTTCGTACATTGACGACGAGGCTGCTTTCAGATTCGCTTTGAACGAGGACCAGATGGCCACCGAGAAGCTTTCTGACGGTATCAGAAAGTTCTCTGCTGACTGTGTCACTTTGTTCAACCTCCTGAAGTCCAAGTTCGAGTAACTGTGCTGTTAGTGGAGTTCTGAGATGGTGGAAGAACCAAACCCGACTTGTTTGTATTTAGTTTTTCTCACTATTTAGGCATTACGATTGCAAGACCCTATCAAAAGATTCTTCTCATTAAGTTAAGAGAGAAGTAGCAAGTTTGTAAAATACCCGAAGTCTAACCCATTTAGCGGTTCCATGAATGCCACAGAAGTAAGTGTTGCTGGCGGCGTGTTGGTGTTCTCTTTGGAGAAGAGCTGTGGTGTACAGTACAGTCCATTCATCACTTTCGGCAAGCAAACAGCTCTTGCTAGATTCACTCCTTGGTCACGTGATGTAAGTCATGCCACTCATTTTGTCACTGTTTTTTTTGCTTTTTTTTTATTTTTTATTGAACTAAATTTTTTGATTCCCTCTTTTAGTTCCCCTTTCTCCTTCTTTTTTTGTTCTTAGACTCGCCACAATGCTGCCTTCCCTCGAGCAGCTTCTTCAATGGTGCAAGGATAATGGCGCAAACATTGATGATCGGATCGAGTTCCGACAAACCTCAAGTGGTATCTCGGCTTATTCAAGACCAAGCTCTATCCAAGGTCCTTTAACAGCCAAGATACCCAAAGAGATCATTATAACGCCAGACATCGCATACAAATATTTTGAAAACAGCAAGTCCATCGATCCCGTGTCCATTTTGAAGTTTTACCTCTGCAGTCCGAGAGACGTGAATGATTTCTATACTCCTTATTTCAACTGTCTGCCCTCGCTTCGAGACATAGGATCTCCTTTATCATTCAGTCCAGAGGAGTTGGCGCTCCTAAAAGGAACAAATATACACAGTGGCGTTCCACTGAAACTGAAGGAACTGATTGAAGAGTACAAGAGTGTTCTCATGCAACTAGGATTTAGTACCCAGACACAGTATTCTGACCTTAGCCCAGTGGATTTATATCAGACTGTGATCTCCGAACAATCGAGTTCAGGCTACACGTTTGGGAGGTTCCTATGGGCCCATCTGATTCTTACTTCACGGGCGTTCCCTTACAGACTGGTCAACTCTGAAGCGTCGTCCAAATCAGTCATGCTCCTGCCTCTGATTGATCTCTTTAATCACAAGCCAAACTCTAAGGTTTCGTGGAACACATTGGATGGAAACTTCGAGCTGAAGGTTGAGGAAAGTGACGACGAAGAGATTTTCAATAACTATGGTCCAAAGGGAAACGAGGAGCTGTTTATGGGTTATGGTTTCACCATCGAGGACAACGAGTTTGAGAATCTACATCTTACACTTGACGTGAAAGATTTGCTTCCTCAAATCCAAAACAGTGATTGGAAGATTGTTCTTCCAAAGCTGAGCGGTTACACATTTTCTGTTTTGGAAGAGGACGACGAAGAAACCCGTGACAACAGCACTGTTATCTATCTTTGCAACAGACACCACTTGCTACCGGATGGTTTGTTGGAGCTGTATTCCTTCATGTCAAGAAATCCTGGCGATAACAAAATGACCTTGAAATCCAAGCTGAATGGTATCAACTTGCTACGGTACGCTCTGGAGACAAAATTCAAGGACAAATTGGACAAACTATCTTCTTTATCTGAGGAAGTAGTTCGGGGATACGCTTCGCATGACCCTCTTTTTGAGAAGTACCACGAAATAAATTACCAGAATATTCGAAGATACAAAAAGAGTCAGTTGCAGGTTCTCAATTTGGTGAAGAACCAGCTGAAGAAAAAAGAAAAGACCCTTTTGAAAGAGCATAGAACTAGATTGATCACAATCAAAGACATTTTCAAGAAGGACAAGGAGATCAAAACTTTATTGGGGCATCTGGGAGTTGCTGATTTTGATGATTTGAACAAATCCGATATGGAACTAGTGGTCCATTTATGGCTGATGAGAGAGATCAATGGTGGAGAGGGTGTATGGTTGGAGAAATTCCAACAGAAAGAAAAGGTTTCGCCAAAACCTGAGTTGGTGGACATGTACAAGCAGTTGGACAACCTTGGTTTGAAAGGTGAGTTCTGGGACTTGGAAAGTTTCTTCAAGGTAGACGAAGTTTATGTGGAAAACAGCTACGAGAAGGGGAAAACCTACGAACCTATACTGATCATTCCTGAAGAAAACGACGAGATTTGACATTTTTTCAAAGATTCACTGTGAATGGGGGGGATTTAAATGAAACCGGCCATTTTTTGACAACGTTTACTACATAAGATCACAATTGGAGCATTGATAGACGAGTGGGACATGTATATATTAACCCAAATTGTTAGACAAATTTGTGAACTCGAGAGCCCCACACTAATACCTCGCTGGAATCAACCTGATCAAAAACAAAAAGAACGAAAAAGTCAAGAAAACTCCTAAAATAACCCTGATGTAGAACCATAGTCCCAGTTTTCCTTCACGATGGTACTTGGATAATATTTGGTTGACTCTGTCCATCTTACCCCTCGAGGTCTCGAAATTTTCTGTGGCTTCTTTCAAGATCACTGCGTCCTGTTTAAGAAGCTCTTGGAACTGGAAAGCCTGTTGTTTTAGCGTGGAAACCATAGATGGAAGCGATTCTATGAGCTCCTGTTGGAACGAGTCGTGATATTGGTTGTGATCTTCCACAGTCTGGACAGAATCGAGTTGCGAGGTGGTTGAATTCGTGGATAAAAGGCGCCTTCTCAAAGTTTCAATCGACTCGTCGTTGTCGTTTGGTTGGATTATGGTTTCTGTATCGTTTTGTTGCGCGTGTGCCGACTGTTGCTGTGCTCTTTCTTCAGCCTCAAGGTTATGCTGATGTGCTGCGTACGTGTTTGAAAGTTTGTACTCGAACTCAAATTTGAGATCCTGGATGGTCTTGTTCAACGAATGAAACTCTTTGGAGAGACTGTCCGGGCCCAGAGAGCCCGTTTTGTAGTTTTGTTTGCGGATCAGGTCCATGTTTCTGGCTAGTCTGACAACGCTGAGATACTGTGAAAATAGGGTTTTTTCGGACACTTTTGCCGATTGAACCCTCTGTAGTTCGGAATGAATCTGCTGCAAAACCGAAGGGTATGATATAGCGTTCTGCATGACTGTGCTGGGGTGAATGTTCGTGTCTGGGAGCAGAAGTTGTAGACGTGATCTTGAATTTACTAAGTAATTTTATTTTTTTTTTTTTTTTTCGCTAAACTAAAAAGGACTTTCAATTCTTTAAGGTTCTTGCTTCGAGACTCTCCACATATTCTGCCATGTTGACAAGAAGCCCGCTAAGGCCGCTGAGGCCGTTGATTACTTGGAGGCGCTCATCCAGGCTGAATCTCTCACGCACGGTAAGCTACGATGGAACACCAAAATCATTGGCTCACGCAGACCTGGGCCAGGCGAGTCTGGCACGGGACATAGAGACCGTCGAGCTAGCATACGACCATCACGCGCCACCTTTGCCGACGTCCAAGAATCCAATTGTGTTTTTGCATGGTCTTTTTGGGTCGAAGGCCAACAACCGGGCCGTTTCAAAACAGCTTGTGAAACTGCTAGACAGAGACGTCTACTGTCTGGATCTGAGGAACCACGGGGATTCTCCGCATACGCAACGCCATGATTATCCTTCCATGGCAGCAGACGTCGAGCGGTTCATTCAGGACCACGCGCTCGAGGATCCCGTGGTTGTGGGCCATTCGATGGGAGCCAAGACAGCGATGGCCTTGTGTCTGAGACAGCCCAGTCTGGTGTCGTTGCTGGTGAGTGTGGACAACGCCCCAGTGGACTTCACCGCGGGAGGAACGGGCTTCAGCAAGTTTGGTGTCTATGTGAAACAGCTCGAGAAGATCTGTCGCAACCCCGAGCTGAGATCCCAGAAAGACTGCGACCGCGTGCTGGCAGAGGTCGAGCCATCGGCTGCGGTGCGTCAATTTCTGCTCACAAACCTCAAGCGGCGCAGCGACAATACCGGATACTACAGTCGGGTCCCGCTAGACGTTCTGGGACCACAACTGGACAGTGTTTCTGCCTGGCCGTTCAACTACGAAGTGTCGAGGTGGAACGGTCCCGCACTGTTTGTTCGCGGCAGCCGCAGCCCCTACATTGCGGACGAGTTTCTCACGGCGACCGGCCTGTTCTTCCCTCGCTTTGAGGTGCGTGACATCGATGCGGGTCACTGGCTGATCAGCGAGAAGCCCGCAGACTTTGTCAAGGAGGTTGTTGGCTGGATTGAAAGACAGGAGGACTAAAGTGAAAGTAGATAGCACACCGCAAATTCCCGTTACTCAGCACCGTGTCGTGGCACTAGTCCTGCGAACACGACAAAATAAACCGTTGTACTTTTTATTTTACACATCCCTGCACCGCCGGGACGTTTATGTCCCGGAGAATATTTCGAGTCCGAGTCGAATTGTCTGGAGGCGGTAGGTGGCGCGCCATTGCGCAGCATTCCGACGCCGTCCGTGGGCACTGTTAGTTCCGCAGACTCAGACCCCCCATCTCCTGGCTGCTCTGTCTCTACGATTCTCTGACAGGCCCATGCCGTTGTAGCTCTCCGCTTTTCTCCCGTCTGGATAACGTGTGTTCCCCTCACTCCCGTTTTCTCACGGACAAATAATTTCCTTGCGCACTTTTTTTTAACACATTTAAATATTTCTCTTGTTGTATTTTCTCTTGTTCGTTGCTTTGTCGTTTAGTTGTACAACACAGAGTGAAAACATAACAAAATGTTGAGATTCAGCCAGAGAAGATTGTTCTCGTCCGCCAGAGTGTTGGCCGAGGCCGCACAGAGTAAGTTAAGCTTGAGACAAGCCGTTTCGGACAAGTGCTAACATTTCCTAGAAAAGCACGATGTTGTCGTGATTGGAGGTGGTCCAGGTGGTTACGTGGCCGCCATCAAGGCCGCACAATTGGGTCTGGATACCGCTTGTATTGAGAAGAGAGGCAGACTGGGAGGAACGTGTTTGAACGTTGGATGTATCCCATCCAAGGCTCTGCTTAACAACTCCCATCTTTACCACCAGATCCAGCACGAGTCCAAGGCCAGAGGTATCGACATCTCCGGTGACGTTTCCGTCAATGTGGAGAACTTGATGTCTGCCAAGGACAAGGTGGTTGCCCAGCTAACTGGTGGTATCGAAATGCTGTTCAAGAAGAACGGTGTCACCTACTACAAGGGTGCTGCCTCTTTCGTCGACGAGCACAGTGTGAAGGTTGATCCAATAGAAGGAGGTGAGGAGGCCGTTGTGAAGGCCGACAACATCATCATCGCCACCGGTTCCGAGCCAACCCCATTCCCAAACATTGAGGTTGACGAGGAGAGAATTGTGTCGTCGACCGGTGCCATTGCTCTGAAGGAGGTTCCAAAGAGACTTGTGGTCATTGGAGGTGGTATCATTGGTCTGGAGATGGGTTCTGTCTGGTCCAGATTGGGTTCCGAGGTGACCGTTTTGGAGTTCCAGAACTCCATCGGTGCCGGTATGGATGGTGAAGTGTCCAAGGCTACCCAGAAATTCCTCACCAAGCAAGGTCTCAAGTTCCAGCTGGGTGCCAAGGTGACCAAGGGTGTCAGAGAGGGTGAAATCGTCAAGATTGAGTACGAAGACACCAAGACCGGAAAGACTGAAGCTTTGGAAGCTGATGTCTTGCTTGTTGCCGTCGGAAGAAGACCATACTTGGAAGGTTTGAACGTTGAGGCCATTGGCTTGGACGTTGACAAGAGAGGAAAGGTTGTCATTGACTCTGAGTTCAAGACCAAGTTCGACCACATCAGATGTATTGGTGATGTGACTTTCGGTCCTATGTTGGCCCACAAGGCCGAGGAGGAGGGTATTGCCGCTGCTGAGTACATCAAGAACGGTCATGGCCACGTCAACTACGCCAACATTCCAGCCGTCATGTACTCGCACCCAGAGGTTGCTTGGGTTGGTCAAACCGAAGAACAATTGAAGGAGGCTGGTATCAAGTACAAGGTTGGTAAGTTCCCATTCATTGCCAACTCGAGAGCCAAGACCAACATGGACACTGAAGGTTTCGTCAAGTTCATTGCCGATGCCGAGACTGAGAGAATCTTGGGATGCCACATCATCGGTCCTAACGCTGGTGAGATGATCGCCGAGGCCGGTTTGGCTTTGGAGTACGGTGCCTCGACTGAGGACATTGCCAGAGTGTGCCATGCTCACCCAACTTTGTCTGAGGCTTTCAAAGAGGCTGCTGCTTCGACTTTCGGTAAGCCAATCAACTTCTAAATGGACCCGATAGGAGCTGTACATATATGTCCAGAGCGTTCTTCGGTGCTTCCAATTTGAGCTAACAAGACTGGTATCGGAAGAAGTTGATGTGAGTTGTTGAATTATTTAATCTATATAGAGCCATTCTCGTCAAGTTGTTATTCCGCTACAGCAATAAATAGTCATGGGAATTTATTGAGCAATGGAATGTTCATTAAGGTGTTCGTAAAGTTATTTGCTGCCTAGTGCTGCTACTGACTAGATGTTTCATTTGAATTCTATCCTGCTGAGATACTTCTGCAAGTTGTGATCAAACTGTCGGAACTGGAAAAGAAACCTCGTTAAACTGAACTCGTTGATGAACAGGTTGAAATCAAGCAGATAAAGCAGGTTCAGCTCTAGTTTAAACAGTTCTTCGATATTCTGCAGTCCTGTGATCTTGCAGTAATAGCCCTGTTTGAAGTTCTTGTCTTCGATCAATTTCATTGAGACCCGCAAAGACGTCAAAATGAGTCTGAAAACGTTCAGGTTCCCCACTGGCACCAATTTCAGCTGCTTATCAGTTATCGGTCGCTTGAACGGAAGTAACGAGCATGTGGAGGATGGACGAAGGTTGAAGGCGATGTTGAACAGGTAAAAAGAAGCCGTCAGCAAAACAGGAGTGGACAGATTTGCGTACTGATTGATTCGTTCGAGATACTGTGTCATTGAAAGCGACGGCTCCCGACGAAGATAGAACTTTTTTGACAGCTTCTCTGATACTGTCTCATCCTCTAAGTTGAGTTTGTATCGGGTGGTATCGTCGATCTTCTCCTGGTCAGTGACCTGTGAACGTTCTAGTTCTTCGGTGTCCTCGAAGTTCGAATGAATCCGTGAGACCCGTCTGAGCGGAATCTCCAGCTCCTCGCTCGTGCTTTCTGCAGCGGAACTGCTGGGGCGTCTTATGTTGCTCTTGCTGAGCTCAGGCACCAGAAGAACAGGTATTTCCGGCCCACCAGAGAAATACGGCTCAGAGTCGAACAATATAGCGCTCAAGTCCACGTCAAATCCCGCCTCTACCACCTGGCTCAGCTTTATTAGATCCTGGAGTAACCGGTAAAACACCGCCAGGGCTTCCACAGGTGCTATCTCATCCAGAGACATGAACGTCTTCAATTTTTCTCGAAGGAAATCTTCAATGTCTATCGAATCTAAACGGACAGGCTTGGGTTTTTGCGGTGTCGTGTCCTTCGAGTCGCTGGACTCCTCGTGTTTGTGTTCTGGCCCGTTCTCCGGCTTGTCGGTTCTCATCTGCTCGCCGTCCACAAAGGTCGGCTGTTGCGGCTTGAATCGTATGTCCATGTTAAGCGATGCGTTCTGCTTTCTTTAAATTCCATGAAAATTGTCATTCACTTAAAAACAAATTGGAGTCTGAGATAGTGTACATTGTGAGCTTTTTTTTTTTGTATCCCTATCTTTTTTTTTTTAGATTTTTCGTCATATCTGACTGGGGATTATTTTCCTCGCAACATTTCGTAAACCCCCACAATTTTCAGCCACCAAAATAAGCAATTGTACAGAACCTCATCGACGTATCGTTGAACAAGATTAATTAACAAAGCTATATATAAGAAGAAACAAAAATGAAAGTAATTATTTATCATGATTAGATTTTCATTGGTCTGTAACCCCTAATGAATCAATTACAATTCATCATGGTCCCAGTCATCTTCGTCATCTTCGTCACCGGTAGGTGGTGCATCATACAACTTGGAAGTGATTGGATAAGCAACTTTACTCAACTTCTCCTTTTGGTCTTCAAAGTCCTGCTTCGTGGCAGTGTCGAAATTGTCATCCAAGAACTCCAATGCCTCGTTGATGGCATCCAAAAGAGTCTCCTTGTCATCCTCATCGATCTTGGAACCGAATCCAGTCTCGTCGTTCACTTGGTTCTTCAAAGAGTGGGCGTAGTTTTCGAGACTGTTTCTGCTCTCGATCTTCTCCCTAACCTCTTTGTCCTGTTGAGCATACTTCTCAGCCTCTTCAACCTTCTTCTCAATCTCCTCCTTCGAGAGTCTGCCCTTGTCGTTGGTGATCGTAATCGAGTTCGACTTACCAGTACCCTTGTCCGTGGCAGCCACCTTCAAAATACCGTTAGAGTCCAAGGTGAACGTCACCTCAATCTGCGGGGTACCTCTTGGGGCAGGAGGAATGTCGGTCAGTTCGAACTTTCCAAGCAGGTTGTTGTCCTTGGCCATTGCCCGCTCACCTTCGTACACCTGGATCAAAACCACTGGCTGGTTGTCCGCAGCAGTGGAGAAGATCTGGGACTTCTTGGTTGGGATTGGGGTGTTTCTCTTGATCAAAGTAGTCATCACACCACCCGAGGTTTCAATACCCAAAGTCAATGGGTTCACATCAATCAACACAATATCTTCAACACCCTCCTCTCCAGACAAAACACCAGCCTGGACAGCAGCACCGTAAGCAACAGCCTCATCTGGGTTGATACCCTTGGAAACCTGCTTACCGTTGAAGTAGTTCTCGAGTAACTCTTGCACCTTTGGAATTCTGGTGGAACCACCAACCAGCACAATGTCATCAATCTCAGAGGCCTTCACCTTGGCGTCATCCAAAACACGCTGAACAGGCTTCAATGTCTTCTTGAACAACTCCATGTTCAATTCTTCAAACTTAGCTCTGGACAATGACTCAGAGAAATCAATTCCATCAACAAAAGAGTCGATCTCAATTCTGGTTGACATTTGCGACGACAATGTTCTCTTGGCCTTCTCCACCTCTCTCTTCAACTTGGCCAGGGCCTTTGGATTGTCCGAAATGTCAATGCCATGCTTCTTCTTAAACACCTTGATGAAATGTCTGACGACTCTGTAATCGAAATCTTCACCACCAAGGTGAGTGTCACCTGCAGTAGCCAGCACTTCAAATGCACCTCCCGCAATGGTCAACAAAGAAACATCAAAAGTTCCTCCACCCAAGTCGTAAACAATGATTTGCTTCTCTTCGTCAGTCTTGTCAAGACCGTAGGCAATAGCAGCAGCAGTAGGCTCGTTCACAATTCTCAAAACCTCCAAACCGGCAATGGTACCGGCATCCTTGGTAGCCTGTCTCTGGGCATCGTTGAAATATGCAGGAACAGTCACGACAGCGTGTGTCACCTTCTTTCCAAGATAGTCCTCGGCGATCTGCTTCATCTTACCCAAGATCATGGCAGAAACTTCCTCGGCGGTGAACGTGGTAACCTGACCGTTGACGGTGGCCTCCACCACAGGTCTACCGCCCTGGTTTCTCACCTTGTAAGGCAAGTGGGCAATTTCCTTTTGAACATCCTTGTCATCGAATCTGTGACCTATGAGTCTCTTGATGTCGAAAATTGTGTTGGTTGGGTTCGAAGCAATCTGGTTCTTTGCTGCATCTCCCACAAGTCTCTCCTCTTCAGTGAAGGCCACGTACGAAGGAGTGATTCTGTTACCTTGGTCGTTCGCAAGAATCTCCACACGGCCAGCCTTCATCACACCGACACACGAATACGTTGTTCCCAAATCGATACCAATGACAGTTCCGTAGTTGTCGTTTGCCTCTGCCTCCGCAAACTGATGCGAAACCAAGGGCAAAACCACAAACAACACCGCATATAGTATCGTGGCTATAGACAGCACAGAGCGGTTCAATTTAAACATCTTGCACTCTTTCGATCTCCCTCTTTATGTCAGAGAAATACTCGTCTAGTGAAAACAGATCTTTTTTCAAGAGCTCAAGTAAAATGATCCTCAGAACGTGCGTCTAGGTTTATATATAAAACTACTGCTCCATATTTTTTTATTGTTATTTTTGTTACGTGTCGAATTTTCAAGAACCCACGGGAAAAGTGACACGCTGGCGAAATTTTTTACCACGCGAACCTCGAGATTTTGCTCAAGAGCTGGCAGGCGGAGCAGGCCAAGGTCAATGGCTACGAGGCGTAGCGAGGCGTAAGAGCATTGCAACGGTGTCTAGAGCGGTGTCTGCTTCGAAAGTTTATTTAGCAGGTTTGGACCCCGCCAGGCTATCCTTGACAGTCAATTGAACTCGCTAAACGACAATTGTCCTTGTTCAGCGCCCGCGTTTTTTTCTTTGTTTATTTGCTTCTTCGAGACACCGCGTCGAATCTTCTAGCACAATATTGCTTCTGATCTGCAGATCGGAGTCGGAGTCGCGGTCGTTAGTCGCCGGGTGACCCACAAGCCTCATTTTCCCCAGATCTTGATGACGTAAGCGAAAATTTAAATCAAAAAAAAAAATTTAAAAAAAAATTTTGAAAAATTTAAAAAAAAAAAAAAAGCTCTTGATACTTAGGGTAGATCGGTCAGTACACCAACATTGAGAGATGGCTAAAGCTGGTAGTAGGAAGACAAAGAAGACACAGTCTCCAAAGGCAGTGGTTGCTGCACCCCACGTTGACGACTTTGTGCTTACGATTTCCGACAGCGACGAAGACGTTCCCGATTTTGAAGAAAGTTCAGACGAGGAGGAAGCCAAGCCAGAACCAAAACCTGAGCCAGTCAAGTCCAAAAAGAAAAAGAAGAATGTGGCTCAGGTCGATACAGATGAACCTGCAGAGGTGCTGAACCCGGAATTTGTCTTCAGTCTCGACGATATGGGCGGTGTGAGCACGACTTTCGACGGCTGGGATTTTGGTGCAGATGACACGAAGAACCAGGACACATCTTCTAAGGATGTGGACTTAGACGATATAATAAAGCGCAAGGGTGGTCTTGCAGGTCAATTTGATGAGGATGAGCAAAAAGAGGCTGAGAGTGACGACGATGAGCTTGCCTTGGATGGATTTGGAATGGGTGCGAAGGAGGACAGTGACGAAAACAGCGATGAGGATGAAGGAAGTGACGATGAAGATGATGGAAGTGAGGAAGATGATGTTGATGAACAAGAGGAAGAGGTAGAGGAAGATCTGAAAGCTGACGTTTCTGGTTCTGCTGAGGCCGAAGAAGACGAAGATTCCGCAGAAGCTATCTCGAATTTCTACGAGGAAACAGAAAAGGCAAACGAGGCTACCCACAAGGACTTTCAATCTCTGCAGCTTTCCCGTCCTGTGATGAAGGGTCTTTCTGCCCTCGGATATACAAAGCCATCGCCTATTCAGAGTGCCTCGATTCCAATCGCCCTGCTAGGAAAGGACATTGTTGCCGGTGCTGTGACCGGTTCTGGTAAGACAGCTGCGTACATGATTCCGATTATCGAGAGGCTTTTGTACAAACCCGCTAAGATCGCATCGACCCGGGTTGTTATTTTGGCTCCAACGAGAGAATTGGCCATCCAGGTGGCTGATGTTGGGCGCAAAATCGGACAATACGTGAACGGTTTAACGTTTGGATTGGCTGTTGGAGGACTCAACTTGAGACAGCAGGAACAGGAGCTCAAAAAGCGTCCGGATATTGTCATCGCCACTCCCGGTAGATTCATCGATCATATTCGGAACTCCCCTTCGTTCAATGTGGACTCTGTGGAGGTGCTGGTGTTCGACGAGGCAGACAGAATGCTTGAGGAAGGGTTCCAGAAGGAGCTGACCGAGATTCTATCTTTAGTCCCTACCAAAAGACAGACAATGTTGTTTTCTGCTACGATGAACTCGAAGATTGCTTCGCTGATTCAACTATCGTTGCAGAGACCTGTGCGGATCATGATTGGTGCTCCCAAGGCGGCTGCATCTGGTCTTGTTCAAGAGTTTGTGAGAATTAGAAAAAGAGAGGCTTCGAAGCCAGCTCTGCTGTATCACATCCTGTCAAAGCTGGATCGTCAACAAAGTCGTATAATTGTCTTCGTTGCAAGAAAGGAGACCGCGCATCGGCTGAGAATTGTCCTGGGACTTTTGGGATTGAAGGTCAGTGAGCTCCACGGTTCTTTGACGCAGGAGCAACGTCTGAAGAGCATCACAGAGTTCAAGAAGCTTGTGGTTCCGATTCTGATCTGTACAGATCTTGCAGCTAGAGGTCTGGATATTCCCAAGATTGAAGCAGTTGTGAACTTCGACATGCCTAAAACACACGAGATTTACTTGCACAGAGTGGGAAGAACTGCCAGAGCGGGCAGAGAGGGTGTTTCGATCTCTTTTGTCGGAGAGAGTTCGCAGGACAGAAGCATTGTGAAAGAGGCAATCAAACAGATCGAATTGGACAAGTCTGGAAAGGCCGTTGGTAGAAACGTCGACTGGAAGGAAGTGGATAAGATTGCCAAGGTTGTCGAGGAGAAAACGGAGGTTGTTGGGGAAATTCTGGATGAAGAGAAGCAGGAGAAGGAGATGCTCAAAGCAGAGGCTGAGCTGAAGAAGGGTGAGAACCTGCTTCAGTACCAGAAAGAAATCCAGTCGAGACCAAAGAGAACGTGGTTCCAGTCTGAAAAGGAGAAAAAGGCAGACAAGGAGGCATCAAAGAAAGTGAAGCTGAACAGCAAAAAGCGGAAGGCCGAAGAGGCAAGAGAGGAGTTTGGACGTTCTTATAAAAAGACCAAGGGAGATAGAGCGAAGAACCAGGTGAGAGGAGGACCCAAGGGTATGAAGAAGGGAAAGCCAAATCGCAGAAAGTAGCGATCCCAAGGATGTACGTATCTACTTACAGTTTAATCTTGAAATAAGGAAACCGAATAGATTGGTAAAGTTCCGACGAGTGGAACTCTTTCAAACACATCTTAACTACCACGATGCTAGCTACCCAGGTTAGAACTGTTTCTAGACAACACGTAGTCGTTGCTCATTAAATTTTATAAACGAATCAGGGAAAATAGAATCAATCCCAAGACTGCTAAGTCATTATCAGGATTCTATTAGAAACTCTGATGTCGTACGAGATATAATTTTTTGCTCTCCTGAGCATGCTGAACCGGGTTTTTTGCCTTACTTCCCTCCCTTCACTCGTAGTAAAACCCATCAGCCAGACTGATTAGCGCCCCCTCGTCCACCTTGTATACGTCTCCCGTCTCGCATGTCTCTGGCAGGTCAATCAACTGGATATCTCTTCTGATTTGTGCTAGCCATTTGGTCTGGAAGTTGGTGTCCTCCGAGAGACCAGTAGTACTGTTGGTGAGCATCTTGAGACCGTCTAACCACACATACAGTAGCTCTTTAGTATCAACGTAGAACGAAAAAATCTGGCCAGACTTAAGAGAGATTTCTATCCGATTCACGTTCAGTCTCGAATGAATGTCAATGAAGTTGGAACTGCCGTTCTCCTTTGTAATTGGCCGGTAGCCAATGTTGAGAATTTGATTGAACTCAATCTTCGTTCCCTCCTTATCGATGTTGGGATTCTTGTGCAATCTGTTAGCGAATTGTTTGTAGATGAGCGACTGATTGTTGGTGGACAAAATTATGAAGTAAAATTTAGAGGTCTTGTCCACCTTGGTTATTTCGGTCGGATTGTCAACGTATACCCAAGAACCACGTGAGAGTTTCACGAAGCGCTGATCCTTGACGAAATCCCGAGCCTGCTCCAAGATGATGTCGTTGAATTTCCCTGTCGACTGACTCCAGGAGCTCCGTTTCTGTTCCTTCAGCTGTGTCAGCTGATACTTTCTGAGGTCTTTGTACTCGATCTCCTTGACCGAATCGAGTGCTTCTTCAAAACTCAGTGACTCGAGTTGGGTATTAACGAATTCGATCAATGATTCCACCAGCTTGGCAACCACTTGAAAGTCCTCGAACTCGGCTCTTGATGAAACCCATAGCTGCAGTGCTTTCGACATAAATGAGTAGTACAAGTCAGTGTTCAAATACCATGAATATCTCTTCAAATTGGTGAACTTTTCTGTGTCAATGTTGGAGAACAGACCTGAAAGTAAAACCGCAAACTTTCCCAGAGGAAATTGACAGTTATCGTTCGTGAATAAACTATGCTCGATATACTGTTTCTTGAACGTCATGTTGGAGCTGTTCAGAAAACCAAGCAACTGAATTGCATCCAGAACCGTGTACTTTTCGATCAGCGACTTTGTGGGGTTGTTTGATGACAAGCCAAAGGTTGACTGTTCGTTGCTATTTGCAGTCTTGTGGGTCTCTCGAGCCAGTTTTTCGAACGCTTGGAGAGTCTCGTCCAGAAGATTTTTGTGTGCGTCCACATTTGGATTGAAGCGCAGATTCATCAAGTAACTATTCACCATACGCGCTGACTTGTTCAGGCTTCGAAGACTTCCAGACTTGTCGAGCTCGAACGAGCTGGATTGCGCTGCGAGGCAAAACTTCGAGAAGAATTGTGATTTCACAACATTATGCACCAAGGGGATCAAGATCTTGTCATCCTGAAGTTCATAAGCCCTCGAAAGCAGTTTTCCAACAAAGTTACTGGTTGCAGAGACAATCCGCGGATCCAAGTCAAACAGACTGTCCGAAAGATTGTTCAAAAGAGTACTGTTGTCGTACGCTTGGAGTATCAAGGAACGGAAAGTATCAGAGCTGCGTGTCACTGTAACCTTTCCAGCCAAAAATATCAAAGAGATACGAAGAATCGACCTCAGAGACTCCGCTGCAACGTTCTTTGAAGATGCAACTTCGAAGAGACTTCCAAAAAGTTTTCCGTCCAGAAGACCGTGTATCTTGTCCGATTGCGGAGTGAAATCAAGAAGCTTCGCCAAAACAACAATGGAGTTGATTTTTTCCAGCTTGTCGGTGCCATTGATCGCAGTTCGAAGCACCTCAGCATAATTGTGTGCAGTTGCTTCATCAAGGGAAGAGCTCGCTGCGTGAAGATCTTTCAGCCTTTTGTTGATCACGTTATAGTCCAGAGACATATCCAAGAGTCGATTCACCAACTTTCTTCTTCAATAGAGACGTGTTCGTTATCTTGAGCTCAATGTTTTCCAACTAAATTCTGATGATGTATTTTCTACTACGAGAAACCTTTTAGATTCAACATTTCCTGGATCCAGAGATCTTTTTTTTTCCTTTTTTGATTAAAGAGAAAATTGGTTGAAACACTACCAAAGAAGATCTCAGTTCTCAAATATCAACTCCCTGGCTTGGTTTGTTTAGTGCTGTTTGCGAAGCTGTATTGTACAAATTATAAACTAGCTAGTCAGCATTCTGAGCAGAAGATTGCGCCATGTCGGAGCCTCCCGCGGACTCCGCAGCTGGAGAAACTTCTTTCGAGCTTTCCCTTGGGGTTCCGATGTTTGTAGTTACTGGCGTAGAAGAGTTGTCCGTGGAAATCGCAATTTCTGGGCTATTACTCGACAAACCTGGTGACTGCGATGTTTTCTGGTCATCTTCAGGCGTGTGATCTGCTGCCCTTATCTCCTCCGAAAGTTGCTCTTCTGGTTTTTGTGAACTCTCTGTTTTTTGTGATCCTTCGGCCTTCTCTGTGGGCTGCTTCGCTCCTTGTGCTTCTCCTGGCTGTACATGCTGTGTATGTTCCTTTTTAAGTTGATCAGGGACGGGAACAGAGGTGGCCTCTTCTTTTTCATCCTCCTTTGGACTTTCCTGTCTTCCTTGGCTGTTCTCCTCTATGATGTTGTTTCTCATGATTTTCTCCATTCTCGTGTCTTCTTCTGTCGCTAAAGCGTTCACATTCTCCCAGATTACCTGACCAGAGTTCCCATAGCCGGTCACATCTGCTAATTTCTCACGGAAATAGTCAATGTCCCTCATCATCACAGCCTTCTCTATGCTATCTTTGAGGTTGAGCTGCGTGTATATTTCTATCAAAGACCTTTTGTGCTGCTCAAATATCCGTGACAATATTAGGGAGTACTGTAGCTCCGGCAAATACCTTTGGAGAACCCGCGCAATGGTTAGAGTCTCCTTCACGATCGTTTCCATGTATCGGTGTACTTGCTGTTGAGGAAGCGGTTGTGACCAATTGATTGACCTGATCTCATGTGCATGAACATGCACTCTGTCGGCCATCAGCGAGACCAACTTGTTGAAAATCTCAGTCTTGTGGTCTTCGAACATCTGAGCGATCTTGTCGAATTCTTCACCCCGGAACTTGTCTGCCTTAGAAAGCCTGCTGAAAAGTGCCTTTATGTGTGGTGTCAGGATACTCAGTAAGTCCAGAAACTGAGAAGCAACAGCAAGATGCTTCGGTGTGATGTGTTTTAATCCGGCAGTTCTCGTTGCTCCAGCGCCCAAAACAGCCTGGTGGATCTTGGAATTGAGTAGTTTCAGGAATTCAATCACATTTGTATCGTCAGAGCTAGCAAACTTGAGCTTGATGATCTCGTAACTTTGAATCATCTTCAACGCCGAACTCACAATCTCAGGAACAACAATGGACTTGTCGGCAATGAAAAGAGTCTTTCTCTCTTCCACTTGCTCCTTTGGACCCTCTTCGGATGAAACGCTTGCATAAATCTCCATCGGCTCGAACCAGACTTCCTCCACAAAGTCTTCCGAAGAAGCCTCCACCATTTGAGTCAAAAGAGCCTGAACAGAAGGAAGAATCAAACATTCCTTCCATTGCTCCTTCTCAACTTTTTGTGTCAAAATTTTGAGATTGGTCTTGTGATACTGGCTGTTGAACTTTTGAAACTGCACGTTGATGACGTCTTGGAGCATCGACGTCATCGATGTTCCACTTGAAATTAACTCGCACTCAACAAGGAACATAGCATTGAGCGAGTACAGTCGCAAAAAGTAGTCCAGGGTCACAGAGGCATTTTGGGTTTCTCTCACGTTGATCAACTTTGCCATCCTCCTTTGGGCCACCTCGATTGATTCTGTGATAGCGCTTGAGATGTCCAGCTGTAAAACCATGTCGGGCTGGTTGTCCATGAAATGAGCGTCTGTTGCCGTAAGAGAGTCCAGTGCCATTCCCAGAAGAAGGTTCTTGTGGGTGGTTAGTCTTCTCAGAGCCTCTGAAAGCTGAGAATAAGTGTTCAAAAGCATGTCTTCAAACTCCTTCGGGGTCATCGCTTTGACATTGTTGCTCAACCCACCAGCTCCTTGCTGTGTCGTGGTGCTTCTCGTGTTTTCAGACCTACCAGATACACTTCCATCAACTGTCCCGCGTGACTCTAAGATGTCCATCGGCAAGTTTGATTTGATGATCATTTTCAGCTCTGCCAAGAACCTCTCCTCATACAGTCTAACAGCCGTGACAAGCTCACCACACTTCGCCAGACCATCTAGGTACTCTTTCAACTGGGTTTTTGAGGATTCGTCGATATCCTGGTAACTCACATTCAACGAAACGTTCTTATTTGATTTGGATCTGTTCAAGTTTCCCTTCAACCTTTTTATCGTGTCCTCTTTCGAAATATTCTCGTAGTGCCCTCTCAAGTCTTCAACAAGGAAATTGCCAAACAGCTTTGCATAAGACTTTCCAGTGTCTGCCACTAAATTCATTAGAAGCCTCTTCAGTGGCGAGAGAGCCGCAACTTTATTCATGTCCAACAAAGGATATGGCCAATCCTTCGTCACCTTGTCAATGATCGAGTTGGGAGGGACATTTCCTCCAATCAGTGCAAAAACTGAATCTGTCAAATCTAAAGCTTTTTCATAATTGGCATTGAAGTAGGAGGCTTCAGCAAGATCAGCTTGATGCATTATAGTGTAAATTTGTAGCAAAGCTTGTTCCAACTTCTCCACGTTGTTTCTACGCTGTGTGAGACGCAAAATTTCCAGAGCCTTGGTAGTCTGATTCTTCTCCAATAGTTCTAGTTTGTGATCTGTGTCTTTCAATTTTGTAGTGAGATCTTTTGACTTCTTTGTGATGTTCTTCAAGTCTTCCAGAGCACTGAAAAAAGAGCCTGAAGACTTGGAAATTTCGTGAATCAAGTGAATCTCGATGATGTCCAGGTACGACGAAAGCTTTTCTTGCAGCTCGCCATTATCGATCAGCGGTTTTTTAACTCCATCCTCGTTGAAATCAGTTGTTCCTTTCAAGATGCTCGAGTTACCAGTCACTTGCGCGAAAACTCGTGGGTTATCTAGCCGGAACTCCTTTGAAAAATATATTTCTGGAATATTGCTCAATGAATTGCTGTCCATCTTAACCTCTTCTTCTTCGGTTATCCCAATCCCCGTATCAATGCTGCTACCTTTGTTTTTCTTTGTCTTCTCTTCTTCATTCAACTGGTTCATGAATGCTTCCAGTGTCGATTCCGTTAGAGTCTTGTTTGAGTGGAATTTGTGATAGGAGTTAATTATTGAGTCCATATATGGCTTGAACTGCGATGACTTCACTTTCGAGATTTTTGATAACTGTGTAGAGGGAATGTCTCTGGTGGTCGGGCCCTTTATACTAATGGTAGCTGGGGAGCTCACAACCGACAGCAGCCCAGAGCTGGTTGCTTTTCTGCTATAATTGAGGTTTTGAACCAGCTCAAAAACAGAGTTTTTGCCTAAAGGCGAAACCGTCGCTTCCGACAACTTGTTCACACCAAGAGACATTGACGACTCATCCAACGCAGGGAGAAAAGAAGAGAAAGAGGTATCCGAGTAGTTTCGTTGGTGCCTTATTCTCGAATACTGTGGCGTTTTAGCAATATGAGAGTGGATCTCAAAATTGGACAAATCGTCATTGATGCTAGGCGAGTTCAAGGAAGACAAGGAGTTGCGCCGACTCGAAGAAATTGAGACAACTTGGTTTTTCGAAATCTGTTCAGCACTTGCTGTGCTTTCCTGTGTGGCCTCAGGGGATGAACCGGTTCCAATTTGGTCATTGCTCACGGGGGGAATTTGAAGCTGAGATTCTTCATCAACACTAGGAAGCACAATGTTTGGAATGGGTTCCTGATCTTCCCTCACCATGCCACCTTCCTGTTCACCTGGCATGCTGAGATTGGCCTAAGAGGATTGGTGCGGCCTTGAAATGCCACTACTATCTTTTTTTGTGAAGTTGTGGGTGTAAACTTGATTTTCGTTTATGCCAGCGAGAATTTCCAAGAACAAAAAAATCTGCCATTATCGGTCATGTGTCAATATTTTGAGGAGAGGGACATGGTGCCGAGGTAGATGGAATCGCATGCAATAGGACGGGTGATTTTCAGCTTCAAGCAGACACACAAACAATATGTAATGAGACTCGTAGTCATCACCTCCGACGACACGTCAAGGATCATGAAGAAAATGCCTTGAGTTATATTTGAGTTACGTAATCATTTAGCAGACGAGAAATCTCAAGAGCCATTTCATTTATGAGTATCATCATGTAAAACCAATGCCTAGTGCATAAGTATAGACTTCCAGGTCAGCGTTCTAACAGAACCTGCGATACTGGGCTCATCGAGTTACAGTAAGCTTTGATTACGTAATCAGATAAAGTGCTTTTCAGTGACTGTGTGGGGCCTGAGCAACCGGTTATGTTCAACTAGATCAGACGAACGCCTGCAAATGACTATCAATGATTTACTTTGTAGCGGGTCTCGGGTTTTGGGTCACACCGCTATGTCATCATGTTTCTTCTCAGTTTATTTCCGTATTCCTGTTTCTTGTCTTGCATTTATGATGTAATCAATGGGACCCCTCGGATAAATGAGATCATTGAGGCCTTTAAGACTTTTGCTAATTCTGCTTGCGTCTTTAGCTCGCAATCATGTTTTGCAGAACACGGTGCACTAATCCGGTTAATTAATTGCATGTGTGTTTATATTTAGCCTAATTAGGAAATTTTTGGTTCGATGTGACTAAAAATGTAAGCTCAAAAGCTTAAAAGCGTGCTAAAACCAGCCACTTACTGATTTGAATCGAGCTTTGTTTATCCTTGGCTACCGCGTATGACATTTAAGCACTCTAGTGTATATAAAGAGATCAAATATGCCTTTCGATGGCCTCCCGGCATATACTCCATCCCGAAATAACTTTTTGCTACGTTTTTTTCAAGTATGACGCCACTGAGATCGTCCTTCGCAATCTCATTCGCTGTTTTATCTTTGCTATTGAAGGGTTCTTCAGCAGACTACTCGGTAGGAGACAATTGGAGCACACTCTCTCCTCCTGGTCTTCTAGATGGCGCCACTACCCAGTACACTACGACATTTGGTATTGCGGTCCAAAAACTCACATCTTCGGTGTCATTTACCTCCGTGGCATCCGGAAATGAAGCTAATCTTGCTCAAATGATCACACAGATTGGAGATGGCCAGATTCAGGCTGAAACGTCGTCTATTTCGGTTGCAGTTGTCACTCAAATTGGCGATGGTCAGATACAAGCTGCGCAGTCATCTACGATAACAGCTTCCCCAGCAACGGAGACTACGGATACTGTGGGCACTGCCGGTATTGTGACCGAAATCGCAGCCTCTGGAGAATCATCCGACGTCACTACTACCTACGTTGTCACAGAAACCGACATTACCACTGCGGTGACAGAAGTGATATACTCCAACAATGCAAGCCCGTCTTCGACTACGACTGATCAAATCCCAGCCTCTTTCATAACTTCTGCCACAACTTCTGCCACAATTTCGTCGTCCTCTGATGACGTGACTACTACCCTCACGATTGTTCCAACAACTCTAGTGATTGTGACAGTCACTAATGAGAGCTCGGAATCACAGCCTACGGCATCATCTACTGCGCTAGAGAAAAGGGATTTTCCTCTATCAGCATGTTTAACAGACGAATCGCTTGCGCTCACACTGGAGGAAACTATCTTGACCGACGCGTCGGGTAGAATTGGGTCGATCGTCGCTAACAGGCAATTTCAATTTGATGGACCGCCACAGGCAGGTGCAATTTACACTGCGGGTTGGTCCATTGTTGAAGGTACCTTAGCCCTTGGAACTCAAACCACTTTCTACCAGTGTTTGTCCGGAGACTTTTACAATATCTACGACCAAATGATTGGGCATCAATGTGAGGCAGTCAGTCTACATATAGTAGACTTGCAAGCATGTTGATAGTCCGCTTTGGTGGAGAATTGTAAAGAATTTGTATTATGAGGTTCCGGATTAACTCTAGTGCTAATAATCCGGAATCATACAAACTGTATATTATGTTATCTTAGCGGTCGCCGCATTTTTTACGAATATCATATTGTTCATGATTGAAACCAGGAGACTGGGCACGGGCGTCATCTGCCTCTGTAAAGCTTTCGAAGTAGGAAGTATCCCTCGTTAAACTGCCCTGGGGTTTGCGGGAGATAGACTGTTGACAACGTTTTGATCTGTGACATTTAATCACGTGACTTGGTTAAACTCAAATGGAATTTTTTGGTCATACAATTAGATACATACCATACCCATTTGACTGATGGTGTTACTACTGATCATAGATATCCTGATGAAATCTTTTCCAAGGGACAACATTGACAGGTTTTTTTTAATCGATGACAAAATCTAAATTTTGTACTTTATTCTCAAATCTCTGCAGATGCTGTTCATTCTTGATGTGTAACAGGTATAGCTGTCGAGTAGGGCATAGTTGAGCACTTCCTCACTGGTAGCTTATGTATTAGGGGACTTACAAGCTGCAGTTTGAGATTCCTACGTGGAACACAGCTCCAACGAAACGTGACAGGCAATTTGAAAGAACTGCAACAGATAACCGCAAATCACGTGACCGCAATAATGTGGTCAAGCGTTTTTCCTAAACGACGAGACGCTAGTAAATTTGTCGTCTATTCCTGTTCCTTTAGAACAAGGCCAGTGAGTCAGGTGTCAGTGTAGGTAGAGGAGATTTGACTCACAAAGTTTGAGCGAACGAAAATGTAAGAGAATGGTAGTATGCACCCTTGTGCAAAAAGTATCGCGATGTAACTTAACTTTTTTAGGGATGACTCAAATTACCGAAATTACCGAAGTTGTTAAGGTGGAGAGTTACATTTCACGGCTGTGCCATAAGCTCGCGAGATTTACATCAAAATTTTTTGGCGGATAAACAAATACTTGCTTTGTCAAAAAGGGAGTCGGTCGAATTGAATCAGAAGACAGTTTTTCTGCCTTGATCCTGACGGAGGATACGATAAGAGATTAAAAATTGAGGGGCAAGATCTGAGAAGTAATTCGAGGGAAATCAGGAAAAGATGTTAGCTACATTGACTGGCTAGTTCAAGTGCGTTCAGTGGCAAGAAGGTTGAAAGCTTAGTTACGAGCGATGTTAAGACAGCAGACCGCTAAGCAGAAAGTCACATGACATATCCCACGTGATACAAACATAGCAGCATTTAATGAGACATGAAGAGACTTGTGTTATGAACTGAGTAAAGTCAGGGGAAGCTGTTACTGTTGAAATACTGTAGTTCACAATGGTTCCATAGATAATATCGTGTGACAGTTAGTCACGTGAAAAAAATACGCTCTTTCAACCAAGTGCAAGGGTGTAATTACATAAGCAAGGGTAATCTCGGTCACATGATAAAGGTCGTATGACCTAAGCGACAAGGATTCTGAAACCCCATAACGATACATGGGATAATATATCATGATTTACTGTTTCAGATGGACAAGATGGTGTATATAAATACCTAAGTGTTCTGTAGTTCCATCTGGCTATTAGAGGGAATGAAGAACTGAGGGAAACATTTGCTATATTACTGATTTAAGTTGACAAATGGATGCTCAGACCAGATTACCACCACACTTACCGTGCGATGATACACAAATGAACGATTTCTGTAATAGCAACACACTTGTGAGACCCCCTTTTGACAGTTACTCTCGCTAGACCGAGTGAATTGGTGAGCCTCGTCGACTACTCGACCATCAAAGTGGAAAACTTTCCTGAACATTTGAATAGGAAAAAGCAGACTTTGCTCTCAAGTATTCGGACAAAAGAAGGTATTTACGGGAAGAGGCCTGGTCATGGGAAATGTGACATTCATTAGGCTTTGAATCCAGAGATGATGTGGCAGTTTTTGTTGAAGTCTCTTCTGGACTTCGTGCTGTTAAGAATATCAGTTTAAGAAAAGTTGCCAAATATGGCAACCCTGGGATTCGAACCCAAAACCTTCTAGAAGGCAGTCACGTGACATGTGACCTAGTACTAGACTATTCTAGAGGTAAGTCACATGTGTACCAGAACATTCTAGAGACAGGACATACTCTGCATGACCGAGTACTAGAAGGTTCTAGAGGGATATGGCTCAGATCCTATCAGAGATCTGTGTTGGATTTGTGACAGTCTTGTCTGAACATCCATGATTGATAACTTGTTTGAGGACACTTAAAATGTTTGTGATAAAATAATAAATGTTTTCTTCAACTATCTAAGAAATCATAGAGTCGAAATATCCCTAGAAGTTCGGGGAACTACTAGGTCCTTATATATTAATTCAAACCTTCGAAGTCAAAGGTCTGAAACAATGACACTAGATGGCTTGATTCAATTCTTGCCAACTATCCAACTGAAATTAGGAGGTGTCATTGTTGATAAAGAAGGCTGGTTTTGCAGCCATCCCAGATCTGGGAATGGCTGGGCTAATGTTGGAATCCCCAATGCTCAATTTGTTAATTCATCTTCTAGCCTCCAGATGGCTGGGAGTTTCACTCCGATGGCTGGGAGTTTCACTCCGATGGCTGGAGTTTCACTTAGATGAATCAGTCGAGAACATTGTGAAGTACAATATTCCAACACCCT